>JBBPKD010000033.1:0-56479 GCA_038089075.1 Singerocomus inundabilis
TCAAACGCGATTGGATCCAAAGGGTCGCATTTGTGGATACGTTGGACATGGTGGAGGCGTGGAGCAAAAGGGGAGTGTTAAGACCGAATCGAAATATAGGGGGCAGCAGCGCAGCACCGGTGGTCAAGAGGGTCGCCGTCGGTGCTAGTCGGAATCTGACCATGGGGAGCTAATACAAGCCAACCGTATCCAAGCCCTCTGCCGACGTTGAGCTCGCCCTTGGGGCACTGACAACTCAACCCCCTACGCGCACAAACCCCACAAGGCGCAGTCTCTGAGCAAGATGTCTCTATGCGATTCGTGCAGTCGATGCTGGGGAATTCCCAGCACGGAAGTAAATAGCTCCTGTGACAGGTGCCCCCTTGTCCAGCGGGCGGTCCTATGATCAAGTGATGCTACTGCGCCTCTCCACTGCAAATGCCCTCGCGATGCTCTGGATTCTCAGCGAGGGCGATAGTCGTGGGTATGATCCCGCGTGCATGTGGGAAACCGGAGGATACTTAAGAACGGGGCGTGAGCGGTGCCGAGTCCAACGGGAGAGCGATAACGCACTGGATGGGACAAGAGTGGCCTCATATTTGACCCACCTTCGACGACGAATCCAAAGCTTTGCGAGACTAGGCTCGGGCGCATGAGGTGTCGCCATGAAGATATGCATTGAAAGCACGAATTTGAAAGCAAAAACATGTACACAATCTGTGCAGAGTAGTCGGAGGTTCCACCTCTACATTAAATTCATACTTGCCATAGAATAGCTCATCCAATCCCATAAACCTACAGTGTGATAGCTCACCGCCATGTGGATCTCCCTAGGTCTCGTTCATCTCCTTCTCTTGTCGACAACAAGATAACCAAGCAAACCACATCATCGTGCGGAGTTGAAGAACGTCTTCCTTCCACGCCATCGACTGGTTCTGCTCTCTAAATTCCTTCGTGAGTTGTTCACAACGCGCAATATTCTCTGGGCTGACAAAGTCGACCGCGACCTTCACACAATCCGCAAGGTTGCAAACCTAATGCATGACTAAGTCTTGTTGACATGTGCAGCATTAGATCAAGCCCACCTGATGTGCACACCCGGCCGGTATAAATACAGCCTCTCCCGGTTTCTGATATATCCTGTGACTCCTGATCCCGTACAAGTCAAAGAGCTCCTTCCTCAGAGTGGTGTCAAGGTAGAACTGTTGCGAATGTATAGGATCATGCTGATACGTCCCTTTAAACTTTCTTCGGAGGAAGAGACGCAGTTTGTCCGCGTCACACGCACGGAAAAGATCCCAAGCAGCGCAACCGAGTTTCCCGTCTGGGGTAGTCGACGCATAAGTCATAATGTTGACGGCGTCCGCCATATCCATATGCAGTCTGGTCGATCCCTTGCTGCCTGCAGACTCGAAGGACGCCATTGCATTATACATCTTTGGACCTACTCAATCCATTAGTCGTAGGCTCTCAATGTCTCGCACTGTGGCGTACCTAGGTCTGGTGCAATGGTATTACTCGGGAAATGTGAAGCAATATTAAGTGCTCCGTCTCGACGAACGTAGCTAGGGACTGGTACAGCCCTGTTAAAATCTTCAAAGAGTTCGGGAAATGCAGTCTTGAAATCAGTTGACGGTGGCCAGTCCTAGAGAGTGCACTTAGCACCACCAATCGCGTAAACCCACTCGAACTCGCCTTCAATTTCCAACACTCAACTCGGCCCTCATATTTTCCGAACCAGGAGAAGAATTCACCAACAGTAACGCGCTTATTCATATCAGATTGGCACTCGAGTATGAGGCAGCTTTGAGAGTTGTATTTCTGGAGGAAATACTCAGGGGTCCATTGGATCTGGAATTTTGGAAGAAGACCGGTGACCACGAGGGGATCTCCCTTGATCCAAAGAGGTCTGAATACATCCTCTGTGAGCTCCGAGTCCGGGATGGCAACTGTAGGATGGAAGGGAATTTCAGATGACTCCGTTGATGTGTTACTAAGCGAAAGCTGCGTTTGGGCTCCTATGTCACCAGGTGGAGGCATCTGTGTCACCTCCCCAAGGGTAGCTGGCACAGGAATTTCGGCATGCAATGATTCCACTGTGACCCCGTTTGAAACTGCACCCATGCCCGAATTTGCAGTGATTTGTCCGTTTTGAAGAGCAGGGTCAATAGCTCCAACAACAGGAATCTCATCAGGATCAAGCTCCGCTAGAAGTACCTCCATGTCCTTGATAGCTTGTGCGAGTTCAGATTTGCAGAATCGTGACATGGGTGAGAAATCCTTGGCATGGTGCTCGTTCCTGCGTGTACAGGATAGGAAAAACGGATTTGAATGAGCATGTTTTTCTCGTCTGGCTTGCAGAGCTGCGATCTCTGCCTGCGTCGCACCAGGCTTATCTTCAGTCAACTCTTTGACTTGTTCAAAGCATTCAGCGCATGCTTCGCGGCCGCACAACCGGCACATCCAACTGCACGAGAATATCGAAGTCATACAAGTGTCTAAAAATATGCGTTCATTCAAAACACTTGAGTTTCAACAACCTGAACCACAAAAAAAAACCTACCACATGTAGCACGAACCTCACTCTCCCTGGTCCGCCGAATGATTTCAGGGTAAGCCAAGTGATCAAGTTCTTGACGAAGTGTAGGTAATAAGGCCTTTGCAATCATGCGCTAAGCTAGGTCGTGAGCCGAGGAAAGGGACAAATCATATTACTGAGTTACTTTTGTCCGCCGAATATGTTGCTCGGTTAGAGAAACATTCCACTGAACGGGGAAGTTCATACTTGGAGCATCTGGGCGCTGATTCTCCACGAAGCTGATACCCACGATGTTCCGCTGACTATCCTTGAGAAAGAAGCGGATGCCTTGGAACCGACAAGTGTCACCAGCCCAGCGGCGTGTGCAAGAAACACACCGCGGGAATTGTTCTGATCTATATCGGTTTGACATGCAACGAGCAAACTGTAGTTCAGGATGAAGGGGAGGAGAGGCTTCATTTGCTTGGGCTCCATTCTCTGCTGGGACGATGCCTACAGGGGCTCCGTGTGGGTGGAATGATTATGGAATGTCATTAAGGAAACCAACCTTCTCCAGCCTTCTCTTTGCCCTTGTCAGCAGGCGCTGAAGTGTAAGAGACAGTCGGCATGAGTTGTGCTACATGAGATGAACACGAGTCCTTCTAGACGACTGAAAACTGACCATTCTGAGCAGCAATCTGTGCTGCCTCACTTCTTTTCCTGGCGTTATAACCACGTTTGGAGGATGCTTCAGCAGGGTAAGGAAAAAAGACCCAGAAAGTAAAGAGCGGTTCGCACCATTTCCGTCTGTGAGCTTCGCCTTTTTAGCCTTCTTCGATTTCTGTGAAGGCGGTTCCTCAACTTCCGACGATGGACGTTTCTGTACTTGAGGTGGTGCGGGGGGTGCGGGTGGATGTTGGTACAGCATAGCGGAAAACATTCCGGGAGGTGCGTGCATCAATGTACCCACTTCAAACACAGGTTGTCCTGCAATCGGTGCAGTGAAGCGCGCCGCTAGACGAACAGAGGCTCGTTCAGCATTCTGCAAAGCTTCGTTTCGAAGACTCAGGAAGGGATGGGAAACGATATAGAAATAACAATTACATGCGTGATGAGGGAGAATAGACTGCGGATGATGCTCCTGTGGAGCATGATTGTTGTATTGATCTACCCAAAGCGTAAGGTGACGAGTTAGTCAAGGGTGACAAACATCTGGCTGAATGTGTGACTGACTGTTTTGAGGATAGTCGCCTGATATTCCTAGGGAGGACGCTTTTTGATTTAGGAACGAGTACATGTAAAGTAAATGCTCGCTCACCAGTCCGCTCGTCAGAGTACATTGGTGCTACGATCGGGGAACCATAGGAGACGTTCGAAACGTCGGGTTGTGGAGGCCATGGACCGGGTGGCATTGCAAAGTTTCCATGTTCGTCCATCCTAGGCCGCTGTTGCCTCTGTGACATGTCTCCGTTGATCTCAGCATACATATGAGGTGGCATTGGATACGATCGACCGTTGGGCGGCCCGGCGTCAGGTCTGCGTTTCGGTGCATTTGGATCATCGTTCACAGGCTCCCAGCTGGCGGCGCGAAGGTGGAAGGAAGAGCCAGATTCTGGCTGGTGGGAATAGGGCGCATGTGGGGGATGCTGAGGATGCTGGTACTGGGAAACACCAGGTGAGGACGAGAGACTTGGGAGGTGGGTCGGATGGGGGTAAGCAGAGGAGTCGGAGGAAGGGTTGAGGAGCTGGCTGATGGAGGTGCGCTTGTCGTGCATGCCATTCATCGTTGGACACGATGCGGGGCGTTGGCTCTGGGAGACGGCGAGCACGGAGACTTTGAGAAACGAGGAGCGGTAGGGAAATAAGCGGTGGGAGACGCTCACTCGCGGAGTACGCTCATCCAGCGGAGTGAACTCTGATCTTAGACTCCGACCCTCCCATCCCGCTCGGCAATCCGGCATCCTTTCCGGCATCCCACCGGCTTCATGAGCCGCGAACTTCGGCAGCTCCCTTCCTCGCCTCCTCTCCTCTTCTCCTCCCCGACGGTCGCGATCGTCCTGACCTGCCCGCCCGCACAGAAACCGCCCACGCGTTGGGTCACTCGTCTGTCGACCATGCGCCACGTCTCTCTCCGACGTGGACAGGATCACTCGTCTTCGCGACACACATGATCCTGGCTGTCTATCGCCATATGGTAAATAGTACGTATCCGTGTCGAAAACCCGGCAAACATGTGTTGCCCATTGTCCCAGCAATCCCACGTAAAAAATAAAGACAACTAAACGTTCCTACAACCATCTGCAAGGCTGGGCGTGAATATCGTGTAAACAAACATGACAAATCCCCAAATCAGCACAACATAAACCCCCAAATGAAACTGACGAATAATACTAGCGCGGTGTACCGATAGGAGCCTAGAAGAATTTGCGGAAGATCCCGGCGACCTTCAGATTCAAGGGTATGAATAGTGGTTTGATCACCCAGACAAGCATTCCGAAGGTCGCCCACCACCGTCAAGGGGTCTCACCTGGCTCATGATGGCCGCTTGACGGGTTCACCGGAGAATCACCCGGAGTATTTCCGGCGCCACCCTCCGCAGTCTCGATGCGTTCTTTTGGTTCTGTGACAACCTTCATCGGCATTACTTCGCATGGGTCACGCAAGACTTACCGGGCGACGGAGATATGCCGTCAGACACGGAACCCAGCCGTTCAGCCGGCAACGATCGTCTATCTGCATTGTCTGACGCTGGCGTCAGCGATATTGGACACTGAACGAGTCAGGCATCCGCACCTGTGATCGTTGATGCCTCAACTATTGGACCTAACGGGTGATAAGTATCAAGAATCTCTCCAAAAGAGGCCAAAAGATGTTTACTTGACGTAGTTGCTCCTTCGTGCTTGCTAGTTGGTCCTGGTCCATTGTTCGCCGAAGCTGTTGAAAAGTTTTCGCTGAGTTTCAGCAGCGCGTCCAATTTCTCTGACGGCGGCAGTACACTCGAAGATACAATGAGGGGCACGCCCTCAGAGTGCCCTTCCGTCTTTCCGATGGATGACGAACGGCTTGGAGAGTGATTCATCGGCGTGGCCCTCCCTTCGGGCACATGTAGACGGCGAGCGACAGCTTGTGCTTGTGTATTTTGCTCCGTCGAGATTGACCTTGCAGCCTCTGGACGCAAGTCAGCCCACATTTGCAGTGCCTTGATAGAGCCCCATTCAATGATTTTGTTGTTGAGCCACTGTAACGACACAGGTTTTGTTAGGAAGTCGTTACATCCTGCTGCAAGTGCAGCGACTCGATCGCTTTGAAGTGAAGATGCTGTTAATGCAACAATGATAACCGAAGAGCGATAGGGTGATGTCAACGCCGATGTCGATGTACGCGACTCGGATGATGCACCATCAGAGGGTGTACGAGCGCTGCTATCAGACTGAGGTGTCGAGGGAGTGCATGCAGCAGCTTCGAGTTGTCGGATCTCCTTCGTTGCTTGAATGCCATCCATGACAGGCATTTGAATGTCCATCTGCAGCCTCGTCATAGATTGTAACGTCGGCCTCACGGTCAAGAGCTTACCAAAATAAGATGAAATCCACCACTACGCCATTTTTGTACCGCTTCCTCTCCATTCTTTGCAACGTCATACTTGATTTTCTTTTTCCGCATAAATGTCGACAGGATCGTCTGATTGATTGGGTTATCTGAGTCGACGAATTAGGGTAGCTCATAGCAAACGCTAATACTACATACCATCAACAATGAGAACGCTGATTGGCGGGACGATGTTCGTGTCGGTTGTTCCCTTCCCCGCTTTTGCAGGTATGGCGGGCAGTGTCGAAGACTTCTGGTCTTGTACCCGTCTGGAGGGCCGTCTCGTAAAAGTGTTTGTAGGTGGATCAGGAACGTTGGGCGACCCTGGTGGCGATGTCTTCCTCGTATCGACTGGACTTCCTTTCCACAATGGCGAAGGTCCAACATCATCAGCCAGTACAGATGGTTTCCGAGCCTTTACTTTTGAAGAGAAATTAGTTGTAGAAGTCTGAACATCAGGACTTGGTAACGAATCTTGGCGATGGGGGGAAGATGCGGTAGGCCCCTGAGTGTGAAGTGCAGAAAAGGAAACTGTCTGCTGAGCAGGGTTCTTGTCCTCACTGCTCGATGGTCGGCGAGAAGCTGGTCGGCGCACTCTGTCTGGCGCAGGATTGAGGAATTGTGCCTTTGGCACTTCAACAGAGCCAGTTACTCCAGGCGACTTAGCCCCTTTGGGTCTTGGTTGGAATACGATACCAGCGGGTTGGCCATCTGGACTGGAGATCACAAGTCCAGAAGCAGGAGACACTCCAAGCTTCACAGAGCCATCAGGGAAATACTCTGCCGTATCCGAGATAGTGAGCGGAGACGGTGGATGCAGAGCATGCGGTTCGCCTATCACCTCTCTTGGTGACCTGATGGCACGGTCGGAGGTCGTACGAGGGGAGTAAACGGGCCGTGATGGAGGAGACTTCGGAGTAGCTTGTCCATGGTTGAGAAAGGGTGGGCCGTGGGCCCCCGGACTCGTGGGCGAACTTGCAATGGGAGCAAAGAGAGGATCGACAACGGGCTTCGTCATAGCTGTGTGGAGGGCAGTCAAGAACCGACGAGGACCCGCTGGTTTCGGGATAACCATGATGTCCAGAGGAGGCTTGATAAATCCGTCGACCGAAACAGTAAGGTCTAACTGAATGATATCCCTGACAGCTTTGTAGTTTGCCAAGCTCGTGAAATGCAAGATAACATGTGAGGACGTTGTGTGCGCGCCAGTTGAAGAACCATATCCTAGCGCTCTGACTATCTGTGGAGAGGACTTAGGTCGGTGATGAGCGGCCAGCGACGGTCGTTTGCTTCGTGAGTGCACGGCCGACGGGAGTGGCAGTTGCTCGGCACGGTCTTTCTGTATCCTCTCACGCAGAACCGACACGTCGTCATCAATAAAAATGAAAGTCCCTGACGATGTCACTCGGGAAGCTCCACCAGACATCATACCAGAATTTTCGTGGGAAACGTTGTCTACAGAACGAGGCTTGTTCGATTGTGGATTTGACCCCGGGTTGTTGTCGGGGGACGAAACCTTCTCAGAGACGCTTTGATGACCATCTGTATCAGATTCCGGCGAAACGTGGCTAACATCCATACCCCAGGTAGTGAGGTAACTCGTCAAACGGTGAGCAAATGTGCTGCTCTCCTTCGCATATAGAGTTGCCTTCTTGCCGCGCAGTGTTTCCGAAAACTGGACCAACTCTTCCAGAGTCGGCTCTTTAGAGATCCGAGACCCAGAGAGCAGTGGGGAATTATACTCTGATATAGACGTGACTCTGGCACCAATAGCAACCGAGGACCCAGATTCCAAAGGGAATACCAGCTCACAAGCTCGACCTGGGTAGGACTCCCAAGCAGGCATATCGCAAGCTAAAGAGGCACCTGTACGTGAACATAGTCGCTGCAGCAAAGGGGATCTAAAATCGGGCTTGGGTCGGATCAAAGAAGGATCGGCAGTGGTAGAAGCGAGTATATCCTGAGCAAAATAATGGTTGATCCGGAATATGCAGCGAACATGACCGTCTTCGACATTCGACATGTAAGAACTTCTCCTGTTTTGAAGGTGCCTATTCTCTGTTTCAACTGGAGAGTCGGATGAGCCATCCAGGACTGGTTTGACAGATAGCTCAATATCAATCGCGTCGCCTGGGCGGGCAGTGAGTAGAACCTGACGAATGACCTTTGGAACCGTCAGAGTGAGGCTACTCCATCTCAGCACCTAGTTTACTCACGTGTGTCAAAGTGTTAGAAAGCGCAAATTCCTCACCGCGGACGGCGACATGTCTCAAACCGACATCCGCATGGAAAAGCACAATGTCCACACCTCTTTGCGCAGCACATCCACTTAGCGCATCGCCCACACACTGCAGCATTTCTCCAACATCGAAGTCGGAATGGGCGCGTGCCGCGGGTGCTGAAACCGGTGCATCATTTTCCGCCTGCGGAATTGTACGCCCACTCCGTGCACACAACTCTGGCATGTTAGCGGACACAAAGTTAAGATTCTTCATCGTGGTGAGCACCGCAGACACAGAAGAGGTCGGTATCGACAGCGAACAGGCCGCGTATTGTTCTTTAGCAGGATCAAGGATTTGTGTGGGGGATATCTGTAAAAGTGTCTGGACGACCATTTCTACGGAGTCTGCCAGCTCTAATGAAAGTTCGTGAAAACGCGAGCTGTCGAACGGGTTTGGCGTAACTGGAACACCTGTTGCGGGTGGAAGGATCGCCTGAGCCCTGCGAGGATTCCAAAGGTGCTCAAGCTGGGAGGGTAGAGGTGCCGGGAATGTGCGTGATGGACGGAGAATATCAGAGCACCCGTCATGCGCGTTTGCAGGTCCAAGCTGCTGTTGAAAACACCTGCGGTGATTGGGAGAGTTGTCATAATCATCGGAGAGCTCTGCCTGGGAGAGCTTATCGATGGAGGAGAGCTCTCTTTCAGAAAGATCGGAGTCTGCTTCAGAGGAGCTAGGGACGGCGGATCGCTCCACGGGATGGCCGAGGGGGGGCTGGATAGGCGGGGAGGGTTCTGGGGGCCAAGTAACGGCAAACTTGTTTGGGGCGACAAGGTCGGATGCGAGCGCGGTGTCATCCTGAGAGAAGGGATAACGAAGAGCAAAGACCTGTTTTGCCCCGGTCATGACCAGTCAGGTGGACTGCTGCGTGGCGACAGGAAACCGAGCTCCTGGCCACAGCGATTAGAGAAGTATAAGAGAAAGGAAACCTCGCCAGGAGATAGGATGGGATAAGTAACTTGGCGGGAGCTTTGAGGAGGGTCACGGTTCTTGACTGAGCCCTCGATCGACGTCCAGCTGGAAATGAAGGGTGTGCAACAACCGTCTCCAAATGTCACTCCTTGTCACAGCTCGACTGCCGTACTCCTCATGGCAAATGGGACACGACAGGTAGATTTCATAAAAACGGGTCGTAAAGAAAAAAAAATGAACGTTACAGTCTCGAGAACTATAGAATGCTGCTACACTAAGATCTCAATACGTCAGCTCAACATCGCCCTCCGCAACCAAGTCCATGTCGTGGTAGCTGACTTTCTTGCCCGCCGCAGCCCGCGGGTCCTCCTTGGCGTCAGGCGGGGGAGGCGGAGGCGGTGCACCGCTAACTCCTTGGCGGCGGCTGCCCTTTCTACCATTTGCTTCGTGGCTGCCAAGAGGTGCATCCAGTGCCATGACTGGTTTAGCAGGCAGTCCAGCCGCCGCGGGGACCGTAATCTCCACCGGCTGATCAAAGCCTGGTGCATACCCACTTATACGATCACTCAAACGACGTGCTGTCGTGGCTTCGTCCCTCCGCGGAAGCGGTGGGGGCGGGAAAGAACCAGGAGGATATTGGTAAGCGTAAGGGTCCCAATAACCGCCGCCCATATAAGGTGGTGGTGGGGTTACATATGCTGCAGGGTGGCCACCATAAAACAGATTAGGACGACCATACTCGGGAATGTAGACACTTGGGCCCTGAATACCGTACGCCTGCGGGGGTGCTTGGCTGTTGCCTGTCATGGGGGGAGGGTGCGTGAAGGGCTGGATCCTGTGAGGGTCTAGTGCGAAATTGTTGAAATACGGGATCTGCCGGAAATCAATACACTCCCCTCAATCAGGAACATCTACTTACCTCATCAAGCTGCTTGACCAGCTCAGGGTGCTTGTTGGCAATGTGCTTCTCAACAAAGGAGGTAGCCTTGAACAGCTTTTGGCACGTTTTGCATCGGAAGCGTCCTTCGTCTTCCTGTTTGACGAATTGCTCAACTGCCTTCGAAAGTTCCCTTGCAAGATATCGACATGAATCCATGTGAGGTCGAGATAGTAACACTTACTCGTCGTAGCTCTTGCCACCGTAATCACGGGGATCTACACCATCTTTATTGATAAGTAGCGCAATCTTTGTGTCAAACCACTCCAGCCAACGCTCATCTGCAAAGGCTAAGCTATAAGTGACAAACACCGGAGTATTGCGGGTGCATACCATTTCTCCTCCAGTCACGACTTTCAACAGGTTTCACTATTGTGGTCTCTATCTCTTTTTCCTCTTCTTTTTCTCTCTTTTCCTTTTCGGTTTCAGCTGCTCTGACCTCCTCAAGCAGTGACTTTGACAGAGGTTTCCTCACGTGCTTCAGGCACTTACGCTGTAATTCTTCTAGATGATCGGTAACAACAGCGCAGTAGTAGCAGGTGTGGTACGCTGCGCGCAGGTAGGCAATATATAAATCCAAAGAAATTACCGCCTTGTGCCAGAACAGTATGAGACGCTTTCACCGTGTAGATAGACTCTACTCACCTTCTTCGCCTCCAACACCTTCTCATCAACGCCTTGTTCACACAACTCTCTCATAATTTTTTCAATTCGCCGCTCAACCGCCCCAGATCCAGCTTCCCTCGGCGCCGAGTTATCCTCGTTGTCTGCCTGCACTCCGACGTCCTCAAGCCTTGCACCGCCGTCCGTCTCCATGCTGTCGCCACCCGTGGGAGAGGTCAAAGACTTATACAAAGTGACGGACTCTTCCTCTAAGATCGACGCCAAAATCTTCACATTTGCTAGGTCCTTCTCGATGCGGTCTGGCCTGCTTGCAACTTCGGGGACGTAGCGAACACGGTTGACAAAGGGTTTCATATTATGCGACACGTGTAATTTGAACCCTTCAATCTAGAGCACCTCATAGATCAAGTCTGCCGAAGAACTGGCTTCAAGCAGCATACCTTTTTGTCCGTCAGCTCACTCATCACGGCAGTCATGTCGGCGTCATCACGGAACTTGATCCAACCTGCGCGGTAGAAGTTACGCTTCTGGAGGGGATCACCCAACGCCAGATACATGAATCCCGGAATTTTGCTACAGGCCTGAAAAACAAATTATAAATTTGTACAAATAGCAGCGCCACGTTGGACACACCTCCTCAAGTTTGAGTCGACCTATGTCCGGAGGAATGGTACGGATCATCACTTGATTGCCCTCGGGAGGAACAGAGATCTCCTCGCCACGATTACTCCGCTTGTGTTCAGTAGCTGCTTTCCCATTCTCAACTCGGCTTGTATCATGTTCACCAGCATCTTCCTCAACGTCTATAGTGAACTGCATATCATCATCTGCAACGTTCTTGACTTCCTCGGTGGGTACCACATTCTCGGTTACATCTCCCGAGGACGCAGTATCCTTGAGTTGTGGACTAGAGTCGGACTCAGGCTCATTCAAGTCAGGATCAAACTTGCCCAACTCCAGGTCCTGAATGAAGGTGTTTAAACGACCTTTCCATCCATCCTTTCTAAGGCGATGACGGAGCGCTAAAAACTCTGGTGCTGGGTCATACTTCTCCGCAAACCATGGAGACTTCCTGTGATGATCAAACATCGTTTGCAACTACAATACAAATACGAGAATTCAGTCAAATCCAATTCATAAGTCATTGTTTGGAGGAGTATCTGAACTGCGATTGACGGTTGGGACAAAGGGGTACGAACCTGAGTAGACATGAACTCCTTCTTGTATCTCTCCCAACGAGTACGAATACCATTGCGAGGCTTGGACCCATCGCCAGCTTCTTGCTCCGCAGCTTTGTCGGCATTATCCTCTTCAGTCGCTTGTTGTGGGAAGTAATACCTAAACCACTCTGCATATTGTTTCAATGTAGCAGGGTGGTCCATGGTACGAGGATCAACAGGTGCTCGTCGCGACGGTGGGGGTGGTTGAGGGGGATATGGAGCAGGAAACTGTGCACGAGGAGGCGATCTATAACTGTATGTGCGGGAATGAGCATCTAGAAAAAGGTGTTAAAACTTGATGTTAAGTTAATTTAAACAAAGTACCATAGTCATCACCATATCGAGGACGAGGGTCATAACGTTCTCGGTCATAAGGTGACATGGAACGACGACGCTTGCGATCTGCCAAAGGATGAGACAATGAAGAGTTGTACACGGGCTTGGGACATACTTTCGTCGAGAGGGGGACTACGGCTTCTACCGCGTCTAGTATGGTCATATGGGACACGATCTCTCTCATAGTCAGGCCAAGGTCTCTCTCTGTCGAAACTGTCCCATGCGCCACGGTAGTCTGGAGCGTAGGAGTCAGGATATGGGGGTCTGGGAGGAAAGGTACCCCTTGGGGAGCGAGAACGAGAGCGCCGCGGGGGGGGATAAGCAGAAGCAGACCAAGAAGACATGAGCGATACGTCAAGAAGAGTAAAGAGCTGAGAGAGGAATCAGAGACTTAGTCCATGGTTTGAGAACAAGAATGAGAGCAAGAGAGAGAGGGAGAGGGAGAGAGCGCTTGTAGGCATGATGAGGAGAATTAGACAGACCTCTTGTATCGCGACACTGCTTTGTGTTGAGGCCAGGTCGAAGAACTCGACGTAGCGTTGGCGAACAATGTGCGCGCGACACAAGAAAACAGTCAACTCGGACATTTCCCCTGCTTTCATTCTCCGAGCTAATCTGACATTGAATTATGTTCCGGCATTCCGGCATGGAATTCAGAATATACTGCCCAACATGCTCTCTAGCTCAGCAGATTCAGCAGCCCTGTCTACGATCTTCTGACGCTTCGTCTGTCTCCTTCCCTCGTTGTCGGCTGATCGTTTGAGTTCAATTGGTCCTTGTCCCTTCTCTTTTCGCTTCTCGTTCCGCTTGTCTAGTATCCGTGCGAGCTCGACGTTCCGGAGGTATTCACGCTGCTCTGTTTTCGATTGTGCGAGCTCGACTCGTAGCTTGGCTGTGTGCACAGCAGCCTCGTGAGCTGTTCCACACGTTCAGAAACAGTGTGCATGATTAAAAGTGCTTGTTCTCCCACCTATTTGCTCCGTCAACATGTTCCACTTGAACTTGGGAAGGTATTTCATCGTCCATACATCGTCCCGCCATCGTGTTCCTTTCTTTCCTCCGATCAGTCGAGCATTAAGCATCTCCGCAACAGACCTAGCGACTCGCTTATCCTTAAATTCTACCCAGCCTTCAACAAAGTGGGCCTTCCTTGTCGTGGTGTATTTCCGTCTCAAGTATGCGGTCTTTGCATCTAGCCAGAGCCTTTAGTGAACATCACGAACAAGATCTTATATCCCACCTTCTTGCTGTAGATACACCCTCCCGACTTCACCATATTGCGACAAGAGGTGACGAACCTTGGCAGGCTGCATGCCAGGTGGAATGCGTGAAATGTAAATGACGCCAGAACGTGCTTGGGTCGCGTTGAAAGCCGCGAGAGCCTCAGGAGTGAGCGGCTTGACTATTTTTTCGGAAAGGGCTGAGGCCGCATACCCTTCTCTGTTCACGAGATCATCGATCTCCCCCGCGTGGTCGTCCTCCGAGTCCTGACTCGCATCAGAGTAGGGGATGCTACTATCAACACTTGTCCCGTTGCCATCTGTATCGGAATTAGCTGCGTGCGATGGAAGGGATGCCTCTCTTGTGCAAGACCCTCCAGCTTGATCCTCGGACTGGTGCCGCAGAATCTTCATGCAGTACAGCAGGGACGTGGTAGAGTGCTATGTTCTAAACACTAATTTAGGCATTACTCCTGTCCATGACACACGTAACAACGGCCCATGGGACCGACCGTACACACCTGCTATGGCCACAAGGTCCACCGAGATCTCTAGAACAGAGCCGAGCTCTACTGAATCAAGTTCGCAAGCTATGTTGTTACGCCCTAATCGGGGCTGAAGTTTGGCTGTCTCTGAGGACAGAGGTCACGATGTGGACCGTCACGAGTATCTTATGAACGTCGATGTTGCGCAAGACGAGGTCCCAAATTCTTTGAATGCTCTCGCGGTCTGAACTTGATGTCGGGGACGTAGGTGTTGGTCTGGGATTCAGTCAAGCCCCAACATTGGCCCGCCAAACAGATTTCCCGCGTTTAATAGTCAGGATTACTAGTAGCACATGCAGCCTAAATCCGAGAGAAAATGTGCTGCATCATGCTGGTATATGGACTTGTAATCAGACGAATGGGCAAGATCACGACGATGTTCAAAACTTTGGAAAAGTGATGTTTGATGATCTATCGCATTGCTAACACATTCAAGCTGGATCATTGGGTCAGGGGGAGAACTTTTGGCGAGTGAGACAGTGGCGAACGATGATCAAGCTTGACAGATATAAACATACCAGAACTAGTCTTTCTCGTTCAGGAAAGCATCGAGCTCATCGTCGAGTTCTTTCCGGGTCTTTTGAGGTCGAGGGTTCCTTCGCCCTCTACCCTGAGGCCGTCGAGAGTCACCTCGCTCGTCTCCTTCATGCAACCGTCGAGAATCGGGGGATCTGGGTGCCGAAGAATCGCGTGGCATGGAAGAGATGCGATGCCTCAGATTGACACTAGAATCTGGCGAGGAGGTACGCTTGATCGGTCCCCTACTCTCGGACAACCGATCAGCGTGCACTTCTGGCGCTGGTGAAGAACGCCTCTCGTTTGCAAAAAAGGCATCCAGGTCATCATCAAGCCTTGATGCGTCTAATAGCGATCGTTCGTCTCGTCTCCGCTTCTGTGATGCGTCACCATCTTTTCCTGCACCTGTCCCGTACTTTCTGTAAAATTCGCTCTCCTTCTTCGCACCCTTTTTCTTTACATCATCGTTCTTTGCCCATCTCATCTTTATGGTACCCCTTAGCCCCTCTCCCTGCCCAAGACTTTTGCTGATTCTGTCCTCTGGAAGCCAAAGAGTAACAGGGATAGATTTTGCCGTTACAAATCCATCTTCGTCCATATTTTCCGCGACAGTTTTCTGAAGGAAGCGATGTGCGGCGCGTGCCAGAGTCTTTGATTCGAATACCAACACACAACTGGTATCATTTACCCATTCCAGGCCAATCGGCTGTGCGTCAAAGTGTGTGACATACGCGAATATGCGTGCTGTCGGGAGATGGGAGATAGGCGAACCGGTGAGGAAGAGAGCATTAGTCCTCAGCACAGAGTCTGACAAACGGATATTCAGAATCAAAATGGTCCATTTATAAAAGAACGTACTTTCGTCCATGTCCACGTCTTCATCTTCTTCGATGTCAGGACGCTTCCGCTTCGAGGGGAGAGACCTGCGGTATCAGGCTGCTGCTCTCCGAATGAACGTTGATATATGACTCAGCGCACCTTCATTGTCCTCGTCTGAGTGGAGTCAGAGAGTAGGTATACCTTGGCACTACCGATACGATTCAGTAACGCTATTGGTTGTGTGTCCTCAATGGTGGCAGTTGGCACCTCCGATGCCGCTTCATTTTCAGGAAGCACAGTGCCATATGAGTGGGAGACGGTTCCTTCGAGCGAACTGCCTGCTAGAAGATCGTCCATGGGTGCTCCAAACAAGTATTCGAACTCGTAACTAAACTGATAACCGCAGGAGTGAACACGTGACCTCCTGTAAGAGCTGTGGCTTCAAACTTTACTGGTCTGCCTAAAGGTAGAAGCTATTGTCAAATGGCTACCCAGCTGGTGGAACTAGCCAAGAGTTCATCCAAGAGGCACCGCAAGGACAAACGTGAGCCCCTCCGTATCTCTCATGTGTTTTTCCTATTTCAGTTGAATCAGCGTGGGACACCGATGACATTGACCAGTGAGCACCTCGACGCTGAAGCTTCCTCTTCAAATGACTGACAGCTATTCAGTGTGAGTGTGACTTAGCTCTGTGCGAGCTATAGTGCTCACACCATATAAGTGGAAGATCGACCCTTTCTTGCCAGCAGATAATAAGGCTGGTGTGTTCACCGAAGAGTCTTCATTTGCAACCCTTTTTCCAAAGTACAGAGAAAAGTATTTGAGGGAAGTGTGGAGTGCAGTTACTCGAACGCTGGAGCCCCATGTGAGTCCTGAAGCTATCCAAATTCTGTTTAACCTCACGGAACATAGGGCATTGCATGCACGCTTGATCTGGTGAATGGGTCCATGTCTGTGTTCACCACGCGTAAGACCTATGATCCGTATGTCGTACTGAAAGCTCGCGACATGATCAAGCTCCTTGCTCGAGGTGTTGCGCTCACCCAAGCAACAAAAATCCTCCAGGATGATATCACATGTGACATCATCAAAATAGGAAATCTTGTACGGAACAAAGAGCGTTTTGTCAAAAGGAGACAGCGTATCATCGGTCCCGACGGCAGTACTCTCAAGGTAAATTTAACATCACACCTTGCAAAGGTGCTCACAAGAAATGATTAGGCAATCGAGCTCTTGACGCAGTGCTATGTTTTAGTCCAAGGCAACACGGTGAGCGTCATGGGCCCACACAAATCCCTGAAGGAAGTGCGACGCATTGTTTTGGATTGCATGAAGAATGTACACCCAATATATCGAATAAAAGTTGGTTCGTCTCTCATATCTTGGTCTTTGTTGAGAGCTCCCGTAGGAACTCATGATACGACGAGAGCTGGCCAAAGATCCCAAACTCGCAAACGAGACATGGGATCGCTTCCTCCCTCAGTTCCGGAAACGTCGCCTCAAGACGTCTGAAAAGACTATGCGGAAGAATGAAAAGCTCGCAACAAAAGAGGCGGCTCGTAAAGAAGCTGGGCTCGACCCAGCATCCGCCAAGAAAGAAAAACACGCGAAAAAGGTTTATACCCCCTTCCCGCCACCCCAGCAACCCCGCAAGGTAATATGTGTGTTTCCGGTCTCAGATTAGCTTCTCAACTCTTGTTCCCCAGGTTGACTTTCAACTCGAGTCGGGAGAGTACTTCCTTAAACCTCATCAAAAACAAGCACGAGAGGAGGAACAACGAAAGCAAAAGGTATTTATGCAATGCTCGATATCACTCCGTCATTAGACATGTGTCATACAGCAAGCGGAAGTGTTGTCCAGACGCCGCGCTGAACGTGCTGAGGCGTTTGTTGCACCAACCGAAGAAGCAGCACCCACGGTAGAAGAGAGGCGACGGCGAAAACGTAGGTATGTAGAGATTAGTGACGATGGTGGTGGTGGTGGTGGTGATGTGGACAAACCATCAAAGAGAACAAAAGCCAGGGTTCGTTTTGCGGAACACTCGTGATGTAGAGACGGCGAATTGCTTGTTTCCTATACTTGGTCGCTGTAGTGATTGCATTGTATCAGGTTCCATGAACTCTGTAGTTCCACAGTTGCTTACTTCAGCACAAGGAAGGCAAGCAGCCCTTGAAACGGAGACCATTTATGATAGCTGACTTTTGGATGCACAATCGCACGCGTCTTGTTATCGACTCTCTACCATGACTACAGTCGATGCTCAATGGATGCCCGTCACTGGACGCCACAAAGTGGACATTGGCACCTCACTTGGACGAGCTCTCAAGGCACGAAAGGGTATTGTCCCCCCGAAGCGCGCTAGTAACCTCCCAGATCGCGACTTCTATTCCTTCCGTTGTACGTCTGGGTTTCGGATACCTACGATACTGATGCACCAAGCAAATCCTCACAGATAATTTTAAGCCAGAATCAATCGACCCAGATAAACCTGGTTCTATCGAGGTGAAACGCACCAAGGAGTCAACGTGTGTCACGGTGGAGCGGCCAAGCTCACAGGTACATGCCCACTTGCTACGGAGTGATCACCGGTGACGTTCCTCAGGCCAAGGAAAGTTACCTCTTTAAAGGCACAGAACAGCCAGTTAAAGAATATGATTGTGTATTGATTTATGACGAAGACCTGGGCGTGAGTGCTCGGTACATTCGGGTGGCCTTTCCTCTTATGTCCACGCCTCTACAGACATTCACTCTGGAGAAGATCGATTCGTTTTTGAATTTTGTTTACGAGCGGAAGGTTCAGATCTCATCGTCTACAATCCAACAAGACACAACTTCTTGCGAGTATTGATCCCCTTTACATGCTTCCCCGACATGCTGATTATTGGCTACCTAGCAACGCCAATTGCACCCAAGCCTGCCGATGACGACATAGACTTAGCGAAGGAATTAGGAAGAGATTTAGTCGGGCTTGAGGATGCTGAGGGTGAACCAGATGATGACTTCGAAGAAATCATTACAACTATCACCTCGGAACAGAAGAACCCAAGATTCGAGGAGGAAGAGGAGGAGGAAGAAGAAGAGTTGCTCCTCGCTGCTAGTAAAGCGCCACTGCCAACGTTGCCATCTAAATCGAAACCTCCGCGCAACATCCCTCCCCATCAACAGGAGCCAGTATCCAAAACTAAACTTAAGTCAAAGGACCTTCCAAGAGAAAAGGGAGAGATCGAAACTCAGGACATTGTTGACTCCGAGCTGGAGGAAGTCCTTGACTTTGGAGTCCCCACTCGTACCACAAAACGCCGAAAACTTTCGCCAGTGGTCCAGAAACCCCAATCTGCCACCCAACTGGCACTCCCAAGTGCCTCTACCTCTGTTGTCCTGCCATCCTCACGACCTCCACCCAAAGAGGATTCTGATTCAGAGGATGAATGGGACCCGGTTGTTGGTGGTGACCCCCACGCAGAGAATGATGCTCAGGAGATTGACCTCGATGCATTTGAGCAAGAGATGGAACAACAATTGGAGGGATTGGATGATGATATACTGGCGGCTGCAATGTCATCCGAACTGGCCTCGGC
Organism: Singerocomus inundabilis; assembly: GCA_038089075.1. NCBI lineage: Eukaryota > Fungi > Basidiomycota > Agaricomycetes > Boletales > Boletaceae > Singerocomus > Singerocomus inundabilis. The sequence continues at coordinate 19,073 of JBBPKD010000033.1, forward strand.
TCCTCGACGGCCAATATCGCTGAACCAATTTGCTGGTGGGCAGTTGAGTCAAGACGAAGATAGCACCTCTTCAAGTGATGATAGTGACGAGGATTGATTTATATCTGTTACAACGTCGCTGCCAGATCGGCGTTTGTTGCATCAACTTCTAGATGTCGAAGACCATTATACTGTATTCCAGTACAAGCCTTTACTGAAAGGAAAAATTAATTCATTATTGTATGGAGCTGGATAGAAGAGCATTGACGATACTGTGTGGTAGGAACACCTGACGCAAGACAAATTATTGACGGGCCGCGTATGTGTAGGTAATTGAGGCTGAATGCCTATGATAACACACCATGAATGGGTGAAAGCTAGTTACAGTGACACTGTCCGGTCATTGACGATGAACAAAAGTACGATATTCGTGGGTACTTACAATCGTTCCTTATAATAAAGGGCTAGGTTTGGTCCCCCTGTGATAATTCTATTGATCATTAGAGTAACTTACGAGGCAGGGGACTCTCTTCTAGCTCGCAGTCGCGAGGGACCTGCTCTCCATGACAACCAATAATCTGCAAATTTCTGTGATGTACACCAGCATCGTGGTATGCACAAAACTCAGACGATGTACCAAAAAGGCCCGATTTACGTTCAGAATGAATGTGCCTGCGTTTACAAGTCATAGGGCATCTACCGGGGTAAGCGCAACGTTAATTAGCTGAGAGGGATGCTTATTGAGTTGGACACGTCGCGGTGAGAACTTCAATTTGGCGGCAAACCTCAACAGTCCACAGGCAAGACCAGTTAGCGCCCGTCTATGGGCCGCCCGAGGACACCTTGGGTAACAATGTTCATAGTAACTTTAGATGGCAGAACAATGACTCGATCCAGTGACTTGCTTTGCAGCCCAGGCCTGCAAGGTACTCAGTACTTGATGTCCGCCATCTCACTGCACTCTGAAAGGAGTATGAGGATTGTAGTATGGTCCCGAAGGTAATGGTGACGAGGATGTGCACCTCACGAGATTTCAAGCAAAATGGACCCACAAGACGAAGATTCTCAGGTGACCAAGACCTATATGCAGCTCGAGAATTGTACTAGATTGGACAGCGGGCGGGGCTAACTAGACGTGCCTACTTGTGTCTTGGCTCTGGTTGGACCGACCATCACAGTGACAAGGTTTTGTTATTGTGGGGATCCCTACCTGCCGATTTCGATTCATGGTCTTCTGCACTACATCATGTGTTGATCAAAGCAGTCGATAGTATCACACTTCTAATACTCAAAAGCTTAACGTGATTGTAGTTGACTATGGTCATTCTCCTTGTGCATCCAAGATCTAGAATAGTGACAGAAGATAGGCATGGTGGATGGAAAAGAGACGACCAGCTGCAAAAGCCCAACAAAACTTGCAAGTGCTCCTTTCGAATAGGATGGAAGCGACCATCGGCCGAGCAATTGCACCTAGGTATATTATCACAAATAGGTCAGATGTCCTCATGTGCTAACCATCTAGATACTAATGCGAACGCTTCCTCGGGCTTGTCATGAGGGACTTGAGCCATGGGTTAGACAAGGAACGAATTACGTGAGGTCGAAAATACTCATCATATGACCAGCTCCATACACGCTAGCGAATGTCAACTTGCCACTGGTTTTCGTTTCTCCGACAGTATTCCCGTTAACCAACCAAGACTTCCAGGGTTGTTTCTTGTACGCTTGATTCCCGGTCCACTCGAGTTTATCAACCCAAAGCTTGTTAGCCACCCAGTTACATTGCCAGTCGTATGTTCCGGCATAGATCAAAACTCGGACTCCACGCTCGAGAAGGGCTGCGACATAATCTTGGGTATGATGCGACCACTTATCCAGGTGTGAAACAAAGTTGCGGCCAACTTCCTCAGAGCACATGGTGAAATTTCCAGGACTTTCAGCGCCCAGTAAGGCACGCATGTCAGGGTGATTGAGGAATGCTTCAATGGCATCATCTTCGGGATAGCAAAGATCCTGGGATTCGCAGACCTGGTACAAAGTCAACAATACGAATGTGTAAGTGCAAAATAGAAGAAACATGATACCATAGACACGTCGTAGACATTTCGACCTGAATATATTAGTCGACATAAGCTCGCAACGGGGTCAGACCTACCACTATTCCAGTAGGGTTCTCTGATGTGTTTGTCACAGAATTGCACTGCAGATTCACAAGCAATGTGATCAAATTGGTCGATACAATATTCACGCATCGCCGTTTGGCACCTGGGCAGCTACGAAAGGTGGGCACCTGAGTAGTGATAGAGTTAGGCAAGAGGTCCACTTACTGCTGCCTTGATCTGGACACAGGCATCGATAGTTTGGAAGGGAATATCTAAGGCAGATGTACCACACTGGATGTCGTACAAGCCCTCATACAGCCTTCAGACCCTCAAATTTAACGGAGGAATGCAAGGACAAGGATCAAATAGTTACGTCGAAATATCTGTAATGCCATTTCCAATGAGGACACTTTGGAGGTTGATAACAGCACGCCCTTCAGCCTTGGCAATATTGTTCTGATCATATATCTCGCTAGCGAACACAGGAAGGTAGCGGCCCTAACGCACAGTTACGCTTCGCCATGTACGAAATAATTTTCAACGAATTCACTCACAGCATACGACTCCCCGGATAGATGAAAGCGTCGTCCAGTAAACTGTTTGAAAGTTTCGAAGAAGATGGTCAAAAACGCGTAGACATTACGTGCGGCTTCCTCTGTTGTCTCGACAGTCTCACCGAAGTCGGCGTAAGAGTACCCAACGCCGACCCTATGGTTATCGTTAGAAACTATTGTCTTGACGATTACACAATGAGGCAGACTCACGGTTGATCGAGAAAGAAGATATTTGCCTCGTTGTTCCACGAATAAGGGTTCCAGGTCGTGCCATTGGTAGACATCCCTGTGATGTCAATGCGACAAGGGCCTGATCCCGTACTTGTATAAAAGGGGAACTCTGTTTTCAGATGAAACAAGGATCCACACCTAGCTCAAACAACAGGCCAATGGAAGAGGAGCACCCCGGTCCTGAAGTGTGTGGATTCAAGAGTCTGAATCTGCACAAAGAAATAGGGGGCATCTAACCTCCATTGATCCACATCATAATATCATCTATAGCTGTTGTATGTTGACCGTTCACGTATACATTATATGCCAGACATACCCTGAGCCGGGTCCCTCCTGCTCTCAAAGAAGTAGAAGAACAAGTGCTTGGCACCCTGATCAACATCCAAGTAACCAGTATAAACACTGACTACAATGAGCGCCAAGAAAAGGCGAGTAAATGATGCAGACTGACGATACGGTCGGGTCACAAAAGGTTGACTTTTTAATGCGAACGGCGTAGTGGGGAAAGCGGGGATGCGACAGAGCTGTGAATGACTGTTGAGACACGGTTGCGGCCAGACTCATCGGCACCGTTGGTTTCAAAGTGACCTGATTGGCAACATTGCCCACTGTGGGGCGATTCTGGGACAATGCCTGAGCAATGATTCCGAGGAAAACGAAGGGTAGCAAAATCTTGGGGACCATAACTTGACGAACTCAAGGCCAGTCCGCTCGATTATTACCTTTCGCGGATCAAGTTACCACGCCCGAAAAAACGCGCATTGGCAGCGATATCACTTCGTTTTCGAGGACTCATATCTCAAAATGCTGGTTCTATACGAGACGGCCATGGGCTACTGTCTCTTCAAGCTGAGTGACTCTGCAAAGCTTGACTCAGCCGATTTGTACAAGGAGTTTGAGACGCCGGAGAAGGCAAACAAATTGTGCGTCGATCTCGCGACCTCCGTCTTGCAACTAACGGGTTGAGTCTGGCTTCAAAGGCTCAAGTTAAAGGCTCTGCATCGCTTTACTTCAACGGCCACTGCGGTTGAGGATCTCACAGCCGTCCAGGATGGGAAATTGGGGAAAGGCTTAAAAAAGTTCTTGTCAGATGAGGTGGTGGACAAGGGCAAGGGAAAGGAGTCTTTGGTCGTGATAGATCCCCGCCTAGGTGTGTGTAACAATCGTCTCTCGCTTTGTGTGCTTATATCTCTTCCAGCCCACTCAATATCAAAGAAACTGGGGATTAAGGTCTCTGCACTATCACCTGATGACCATAGCGACTTATGGAGAGGTATCCGTGCACAAATAGCAGCTTTGATGGATGGCCTTGACCCTAAGGACCTTGCTACCATGAGCTTAGGTCTAAGTCATTCATTATCCCGGTGAGTCTGATCATGTAGCCAGCGTCATGTTATTTATGCAAACTTCAGCTTCAAACTAAAATTCTCTCCGAATAAAGTCGACACTATGATAATACAAGCTATTGCCCTTCTCGATGACTTAGACAAGGAGATAAACATCTATGCCATGCGTGTCAAAGTGGGTAGACTGCATCCTGCGATCTGGCTTGTCATTGACACCTCGAAGGAATGGTATGGATGGCATTTCCCCGAAATGGCTAAAATTATCTCGGACAACCTCGCATATGCAAAAGTCGTCAGAGCTATGGGTTTTCGTACGAATGCAAAGACAATGTCATTCGAGACCACCTTGCCGGAGGACCTAGAAACAATTCTCAAAGCTGCTGCCGAAATTTCTATGGGTACAGAGATTTCAGACAGCGATATATCACACATACACGCTCTGTGTGACCAGGTGATCTCTATTTCTGCATACCGTGCCCAACTTGCAGAATATCTGCGCAATCGCATGAATGCTGTGGCTCCAAATCTCACAGCTCTCGTTGGTGATCTTGTCGGCGCAAGGCTGATATCACATGCTGGGAGTCTTTTGAATCTAGCAAAACATCCTGCTTCTACAGTTCAAATTCTTGGTGCTGAGAAAGCACTCTTTCGTGCACTGAAAACAAAACATGATACCCCAAAGTATGGGCTCATTTACCATGTACGTGATATTTGCTTTTTTTTGGCCCTGACTTCAGGTTAACTCCAGAGCCCACAGGCATCGTTGATCGGCCAAGCTCCACCAAAGCTCAAGGGGAAGGTAAACGTCAGATTGTAAACTAGTTCAACGTACCGACGCATGTTGTAGATGGCACGTATGGTTGCCACAAAAGCTGCGCTCTCGATTCGCGTTGATGCTCTCACTGATGCCGATGGCAAATCAGAGGATCAAGCTCCTTCGGTCGGTCTCGAAAATCGTGCAAAATTAGAGTCCCGGCTACGTGCACTAGAACACCAAAGCGACGTGTCCGGTGCTCAACGATATGCGGATGATGGCAAGAAGCAACGAAAGTTCGTCATGAAGGGGGACATGAAGACGTATAACACAGCTGCGGATGCTGTGGACCTCGTACCTACCCAGCGAGAGCCACTAGAAATGGCAATTCAAGCAGTCCTGGACGTGAAAGCTGAGAAAAGGAGGAATAGAGAAGAACGACGGGCGAAGCGGAAGGCCGAGAAAGAAAGAGCAGCTGAGTCGGACGCCGACAAGATGGACGTTGACGAGAAGCCAAAAGAAGGTAAAGAGAAAAAACGGAAGCAGCGAGAAAGTGAGGGACATGATCATATGGATGTCAGCGATGTGAAGGTTAGTCGTCGTCAGTGATCTCTATCTGTTTGTTGAGTTTGGCGCAGGAGAATGACGAGACAGAAGCCGAACGCAAGGCTAGGAAGGAGAGAAAGAAAGCACTCAAGGCCGAAAAATTGCAGGCGACTACGATCAACGGAGACTCCCCGAAGAAGAAAAAGAGAAAGAGTGATGTATAGCCTAGCTGAGGCACCGTTCTCTGCTATCTCAGTAATGGTGGATACAGTACGACATTGTTCGGTGATTGTGAGGACTAGGACCTTGTCTGTAATGTAGCCACTGGATAAAACTCGGTAATATCGTACCATTTCGCTTGCAGCGCCCCTGCTCTGACCACCATGTCATCGAACTGCCCACGTCCAGTCGTCATAGTCACAGGTGCCAACTCGTACGCGACTCTATCCGTGTACCCATGTCCCAGGCTCATTAGTTGCAGTGGTATCGGGTTTGGCATTTGTCACCGTCTTCTGTTCCAGTTCTCAGTCGCAAATCGTGGACAACTGCCAAACGAACCGGTGTTGAATTTTGATGGTCTTACGCTCATACTGGCCTGCAGAAGCAAGCAGCGCGCGGAAGTTGCCCGAGCTAAACTCTACGATATTGCAGACGAACAAGTTCGCATTGCCAAACGCTCGTCCTCCTACGACGAACATGCCGAAATATTTCGGAAGAACCTGCACATAGTCGTACACGTCGTCGATTTGGCAGACGTCAAAAGTGTATTTCACTTTGCAGACGAAATTGCTCAAAAGTAGGTGTTTTGGTATGCAACTAAACATACTTCCGCAAAGTTGACCTATCGTAGTTATCCATACGTTTCGCACCTTGTCTGCAATGCAGGAGTAGCCCCCTTTCTAAGAATAATCTGGCCGCTGGCGTTTCGGCAGCTCCTGACGGACTGGGTCTCAGCAGTCACTTCGCCTAGGTTTTTCCTTCAGCGTGTTGGGGACATGAGTCAAGATGGGCTTGGTTGGGTATGGCAGTGTAATGTGTTCGGTCACTACTCTTTGGTGCGTGCTCCAGTAACCGTGATCGTATGATATTGATTTCAAGTCTAGTTTCGAGCCTTGGAACCTATGTTGGCTAAACACGTAGCGGCCCGAGTAGTATGGATCTCATCGCACGAAGCCAGTCCCGAATTCTATGATCCGAAGGACTGGCAACTAGTAAAGTCGGAGCATCCATACGAATGTTCCAAGTACCAGATGAATATGATATCCTTACACCTGGATCGGGAGGCGGTTCGTAACCAGCTAGATGGCAAGACGGCTGTGAGACATCTTACAGCATACCCTGGAGTGGTTAGCACAAGCATAGCTACTGCTGTTCTTGGGACAGTGCAGATGCTAGGTATGCTCATGTCGCTTTACATCGTGAGTGGTGTCAACTATTCAGCGCTACATTCGCTGAAAGGACATCTCCCCAGGCAAGACTCTTGGGATCTCAAGATCATCCGATCGATGTCTTCAAGGCGGCTATATCTGCGGTCCACCTATCGCTTGTTCGCATTGTATACCCGCCCGGTGTCAGCGGAATAACAAGCTCGATGAACCCAAAGGAATTTGTTGAAATGGGTACTGCCTACGCTTCAAAAGCAAACTGGCTGGGTCGTGAGTATATCGGGACAATTAGACTCTTCCAGTCCCAAGAAGAGGAAACCCAAACAAAGGAGCTGTTGGCAAACTGCGATCACCTCCTGAAGACTTTCTGTGAAGTCCAAGGAAGACCATCGCCATCCAGCTAGAGCGAAAAGCTGGCGAATGTAATTATATATAGAATATATGCATTCCTTCCTGTCCCTAGTGAAGAGGTTACATGGATCTGATGTTGAGTTGAGTCGCCCCGGTGTGTGCTACAAACCTTAGACCATGAGGAATCGTACCGACACGTTATTGGTCTGTTTTTGGGGACTCGATGGCAACAGCAAGGTGAGCTGATCGAAACTGAGGGATAGTCCGTAAATTATCCGGTGTGGGACCTGATGCATTCAGTTTTTTCCTCGCTTTGTCAGTCTGTAAAAGGTGCTAGACCTGATGATTTTCATGACGCGACAAGTTGGACCTACTGTCACCGAGTTTGCCATACCTCGTTCCAAACCCTCCAGGAGTGTGCACGCTTTACATAGCTCGTTGCTGGACATATAGCCGCAGCGCTTGCACGTTTCTGAAAAAACAAACAATCATCCCAGATCCAGCCCTCGGTCCTCAGCCTTACGTTGTGGTTTCTGTGTCGCTTTCACTTCCTCCCTCACTTCAAACGCTTCACCAGAGTGGATTATATCAATGATTGCACTGGGACGAGCGACCTCCAAATCCTTCAGGAACGTTCGGGCATGTCCGCGATACGCGTCCGGGGAGTAGATACATTCTGTTGAAAAATAGTCGAGTTTTCTAAAGTACGCATACCTTCTGGAAGTGAGACAACCATACGCACAACAAACTATATACGACACACATGACAATCTCCTTTTCGTATGCATATTTGAAAGGCTTGGATCTCTTGATGCTATCTTCTCCTTGCGTGCAAATCAACGTGCATCGTCCTAGACGAGCTATATCGCCGCGCATTACTGAAGCGTACCTTGAGTTGTGAATGTCACAGGGTAAGTGGTGCATACCATTCATCAGTACTGTTTCGGCAATGTCGTCTGCATTATGACCAGTGACAATGTGGTCGACAGTTAGAGAGGAGGCTCCTCTGTCGAGGGCCTGCCGGCGGAATACACCACAGAAGGTACAATTGTTCTTTCTTCCCACCTCGGAAACGATCGCGTCCATTGTCCAACCATAGAGTTCCTCGTAGGTGAGAATTTTGAGGGGCAAGTCATATTGCTGCTGGTTTCGTTTCACTGTCTGTTCCAGGTGGTGTTGGTATTATCAAGGTTGGCGTAGAGCACACACACCTCCAACGAATCATCTCTATAACCGGTTATTCCTTCATCTATTGAGAGCAAATAGAGATCTAGACCATAGTTATATCGGTCGTTCAATGTCTTCATGATATATGCGAGCACCGTAGAGTCTGATGCTCGGACATGAGCATGAGTAACACTTTAGCCCGATGCAAGCCTAGCAGGCACACACCCTTCCCTCCAGATGCACCGATGGCAACTTTGTCGCCTGGTTTGAACAGCTTCGCTTCGACGATTGTGTGGTGAACTTCGGTTTCAAAGACGAAGAAGAAACAATCTTTGCATATCTGTTGCCCAGTTTTTGGCCGCTTCAAAATGGCTTTGGCATTCTGACATAGGGCGCAGGACGCAGGCATGAAGGACTAAAGAGATCGGCGATATCTGGTTGGCAGTGAGTCATTGCCTCAGGATCTATCATATATAGTTGTTGCCTGTTTTGGTGACTCGCCGAACTGCGCCGTGTGTACCTATTGAACACTTCCAGAATCCATCCTAGGGATGCCCAGAGAGATCCGAAAGCGCGGAAAAAAGCACAAAAAGTCGCAGCATCGAGCCTTTCCAGAGGGCGAGGCACAAGAACGAAATAGTCGCCACTCCAACAATTCTGGCGTGCCGTCCTGGATAGTGTCTGCTCGCAAAGCAGATGATGCATACCCAGAAGCGCCCTTCGGATATGTTGATCCTGACGTCAAGGCGTACTTCCGCACCGTCGATGAACAGATCCAGTCCTGGCAAGAAGATGGGACCCAGCTGGTGGATGCGGATGGTGACCTCGGTCCAAATGAAGGTGCGTATTTCTTCTGAATGTCGACGCCTGGTTCTCACCGACTGTCATATTCTCAAGCAAAACGTATATTTTTTGTTGCAGCTCTCGACGAGATGTCAGGAAAAGAAAAGCAACTTGCTACAGATCCAGATTGTTCAGTCATACTGGAGAGAATGACATATTCAATGGATGATTTTGTGTTGCGAGTCCTGGTGGACAGACTAAGTGGCTCGTGGGTGCTAGTCTCGTTCCATCTTAGGGGTACAGCTTGACCGGTTAGAGGTAGCTTCGAAGTGCTCTTCAAGCACAGATTTGCCTCACATGTCTGCCAGACGTTATTAACGGTTGCCGCTGACACTGTTTCTCGGGAGGTACGAGGCTTCTCTTTTCCATTCACCAGAAGAACCACAGTGAAGGACGCTCATAGATGAAAAACATTTTCCCGGATGTTCCCACTTCCGAAGACAACGGCGAACTGAGGACACTCACCCAACTTGTGCTAGATATCTGCGATGTAAATGATTTGCCTCACATACTCTCTGTCTCCCTATTTGACTTCCTTCCACAGGAAGTTGGCCCGAGCTTCAACTCGCTCGTCATGGATCCGTTTGCATCGCATGTGTTACGTTCTTTACTTCTTTTACTGTGTCCAAACACACTTCCAGAGGACTCAGCTCGGAAATCTGTGCGGTCTAAGAAGAGTATGTCATGGAAAGCAAAACAGGGCTATATGAAATCTGTCTTTTCTGATGACAGGGCCAAGGAGACCCACACTTCGAGTGGCTCAGTACCTAGCTCGTTTCGCGACGTTGCCAACCGATTCTTGCGGATTTTAAAAGACGAACTCGACGCAAATGAAGTTAGGGCATTAGCTGTTGATAAAGTAGCTAGCCCGTTATTACAGGCGAGCCCTCTTTGCTTATTCTGGCCTTTTGGTTCGAACTATATGTCGATGTAGCTCGTCCTGGAGATTGAGGCAGACCATGGCAGCACGTCATCCCCTGGCTCCCTCATGGATCGAGTTCTGGTTGGAGTGATCGAGGCCTATCGTACGTCACTGTTCCGTCTTCCTTCACTCTGAAAGGTGGACACATTGATTGTAGATGAGCATTCCACCGCCTCGATTGAACCGTCTGACTACCTTGTTGCACTGCTCAGGGATACTACTTCCTCTCACCTGTGGGAAACATTAGTATCGCGATGCCCCGAACCAGTCTTCGATATACTTTGGTCAACGTACTTCGAGGGCAAACTTGTACGGCTAACACTCCACCCAGTCGCAAATTTTGTTGTCGCCAAAGCAGTTGAGCGCCAAGATAGCAAACAAGTTAGTGACACACTTGAAGAACTCAAGTCATCGTGGAGCAAGTTAACTAGGAAGTCCCGTTTCACAGAAATAGTTCTCCCCACTTATAGATAACCCACAGAATCTTCCAGGACAGGAGTTCTACGAGCCTTGATAGAAAGATCCCGTTCTCTCGGAACCCACCAAAATGATGTTTGCGAGGTCGGTTCATCATGTTCTCCTTTTAAATTCTGAATTAATTGGAGATAGGCTACACTCGCTGCCGTCGAGATTTCAAGCTCGGACAATAGAGATAAACTTGTTCCGTGTATGCTCCTCATGAAATCATTACAGGTATGTTCGATAGATCTCTCCATCACGTGTCCTTACAGATCCTGCAGGAGTACCAAGCAATCCTCCCTTCAGAATCTCTACCAGACATGAGTCACAAGAAACATGGCCGTAAAGGTCAAGCTGATGACCCAAGAGAACCCAAAATCCAAGGGGCTCTCATCTTGCAATCTTTGTTGAGGCTTGACGAACCTCACTGCCGAATCGTAATAGATAGGTTTGTACGTTCAAATACCACCAATCTATGGGAGCTCATCCTTTATTGACAGCATTAGCTCACTACCCATGGAAGACCTTTTGCGTATCGCTCACAACGCGACGAGTTCGCGTGTCCTCGACGTCCTTTTCGAGTCACCGACGGTGTCATTCAAAGCCAAACGACGATTCGTCCTGTCTTTACTTGGACAGTATCATTCTCTTGTCGATGACCGAATAGGAAGCCGAATTGGGGATCGTTGCTGGGCTTTCGCAGATCCTTACTTGAGAGTGCGTCTAGGGTGTTCTGTGTGACACGATCTCATATTCCTTGTAGGAGAAAATTGCTCGTTCACTCGTCTCCTTTGAGCAGTTTCTCGCCGCCTCTTTTTATGGGAAATTCTTTGCTCGTAGCCTGAATTTACATTTGCTACGGCGACAACCGGAGGAGTGGAGAGCACTCCAATCAAACAACAAGACCAGCTACATCGAGGTGGATCAGCCAAATCTGTGTCCTCTCATTTCACCACAGCCGATCCCTCCGGCAGTTTCGATGTCGCAGAAGTCCTCGAAGAGACGCGGCGTGTCCGAGGATGAAATTGATGCCGTCTTCAAAGGTGCGTTGGGACACAAAACCAAAAAGGCTGCAGTGGGTCGTATTTCTGTACACGAGAGCCAAGTGTCCGCAGATCAACATATGTCGGATGTTTTGCGTGCCATCCGTGAGGCACCGAGCGGCGAGAGTGGATGCGCGAAAAGGAGAAAAGTCAACTAGCAACGATTCTAACCGTCCTGATTTGTGCCAATGCCAGTCATTTGTACTAATCCAGTCGGTGGCCGTCACGGATCAGATGCATCGCCTTTAGCCTTTGTGATTGCTCGGTTGACCGGGGCGTGGGTGGATATGACCGATGTTGTCCACCAGCCACAACCTGAACCTACTCATCACCGCGAGTATCCTTTTGAATTTATGTCTTCTATGCCGTCTTTGGTACACTGGAGTGAGCAGGCCAAGACGGCGCTCTTCAGTGGGTGACAGAGCACTGCACACGAGGGAGTACTTTTATGTTGGCGGAACTTACGTTCGTCATGGCTCCTCGACGATCCACCACGGCCAAGTGTATGTTGAGCATCTGACACCAGCACGAGTTACTCGTCGTACTCCGATCCTCTTCATTCACGGGAATGGAATGACAGGGACAAACTGGCTGAACGCGCCTGATGGGCGACCCGGTTGGTCAGACTACTTCTTGAACGAGGGTTATGAGGTAAAGTTCCCCACCGGTGCTAGAAGGGACCGTTTCACCATGCTTCATTCAGGTGTACATTGTCGATCAACCCTCGCGAGGGCGTTCTGCGTGGCAGTCCGAAGTCGATGGTACCACGAGTATCTCTACCACACGGATTATCGAGTCACGATTCACGGCCACATCAGAGCATAATCTTTGGCCGCAGGCTGCCTTGCACACACAGTGGCCTGGAAATGGGTGCAAGGGTGACCCGACCTTTGACGAATTCTATCGTTCAATTGTTCCTGGGCTTACTTCCGCGGTGGAAACTTCCGAGCTCATGAAAGCAGCTGGGTCAGAGTTGCTGGATAAAATAGGAGTTTGTGACGGCCTTTTTCATCAGATGTCCCAACTGATTCTTCTGACTCTATTTAGCCTGTTGTTCTGGTCACCCACTCACAATCCGGGTATCTTGGATGGATTTTGAGTGATGCTCGTCCAAGTTTGGTCAAGGCGATAGTCGCCCTTGAACCCAATGGACCACCCTTTCAAGATGCAATCTTCGCGAGAAGCCCAGCGCGTATCTTTGGTCTAACCGACATACCACTCACTTTCAGTCCACCAATATCCTCACCTTCTGACTTACAACCACTTGCAGTTTTCGAGGCAGAAAATTATACTTCTTTCCAACAATCCTTTCCACCACGGCAACTGGACCACCTGGCCCGGATTCCTGTCCTCGTTGTCACATCAGAAGCGGGGTACCATGCAGTATATGACCACGTTACAGTGCAGTTCCTCCGGGAGGCCAGCGTGAATGTCACTCATGTCCGCCTAGAGAATATTGGAATCCATGGAAACGGGCACATGTTCTTCATGGAGCTTAACTCGGATGAAATCGCGGGTGAAGTAGTAGAACCCTGGATCAGGAGCTCTCTGGGTACAAGTTGAGAATGAAATCATGTCAGTAAATGCGTGCGTAATCCCATGATCGATGTTATTCTGGGCCAAGGATCCTGTATGATGGTCAAAAGCTATTGCAAACCTTGCACTGATGTCACAGAGTTGTTCAGTTCACCGCACGATGTGCTTGCCCCGAGCGTGCGCTCGAATAAGATCAACTCCACAACACGCTGACACTGGGTCGATACAGGTGATCGGAGCAACCCCCCTCTTCCCGGTCACCACAAGGTGACTGTTACATTTGGACCACCGACACAACAAAAAGGCGCAAGGGTCCGGTTGAGTAGCGTTTCGGGGGACTTGTGGAGGGGAACCATGATGTTTGATCTCCGATGTCACCTTGAAATCATTATGCCAAGTGCCCGTGGTTCCTGCAACGTGGGTGATGTGCATATCAAGGAAACATTTAGCTTCTCATCATTGACAGGTGTCCGGTCTGTCGCAACGCGCTTCCGAGTAAATGACAACGAATTAGGGACTGGTTGGAGGTGGAGAACATATAGAAAGCCAGTGCTCTTGTATACACCTATTAGACAAGCTGAGATACAAGATGACGTTGTGAAAGATGTTGTCACGACATATCCACATCCTGAACCATATCTGGCCGTGGCTCACCCCTTGCGACTGAATTTACCAGCTCCCGTCGCACTTCAGAACTAATTTGAGGGTGAAAATTCGCTCGGACAACATCCAGTAATGCGTCCTTTTGATCAGGCGTCAGATCAGGCGAGTACCTGGGGGCAGTGGTGAACCAACAAATATACATAAGCTGGGCACTGAAATCACCTTTGACAAAAGGCGAGAAGGCTCTGGTGCCAGAGCACCGGAAGCTTTTCCGTGTCCCCACGAGAGTGGGCTTTGTATGTATTCGAAAGATATATAAAGTGGAATACCAGCGCATCAACAACTTTATAGGGTAGTTGATATTTCTTGTCGATGAGCACTCGAATAAACAACGAATTGGGACCTACAAGAAAGTCGATAAAATTCAGATTGAGACCCTATTAAAACCAACCGGTATAATCCATCTGCGCGATCCGTAGCAATGCAGCAGCTGAGTGAAGGACGGGAACCTTCTTTTTCGCAACCACGGATGCTATGATAGCTGCCTCTTTGAGTGTACACCCACTCTAGAACATACAAGCAATAAATTAGATGGTAGAGGGAGAGAGAATGAGCCTACCTCCAACATCGGGAACACGATGCCTTTGAAGAAGGCACCAGGCTTGTAGAGTGCACGCTTCAGGCATTCGTAGTATTGTACATTAAGCTTTTTGTTAGATTGAATATCCTCTCGTATTGCATCGAGTAACACAACAGATAAGAATAGCTGAGCCTGGGGAGGCTTCATAGTAGACACAAAAATCCTCGTAGCTGCTCGGCAGGCATGGGGACTCCATTGTTCAGGTTTTGTGAGGGCTAAGATACGTGCCCAAGTAGGAAGGGAGGGTATGACCTTGAACAATTTCGGCAATGGGCCGGACTTGTATCCGCGGAGAAAGATCGCCAACCTGCGGACGTTACACGCTGAACCGTCCATATGGTGCATGTACGTACTTGGAATATGATTCAACTAGTCTAGGGTCGAGCCCTAGGGCTGGATCAGGGTGTTCCTTCTCTTAGATACACGTGAGAAGCGGCCTAGGACTGAACGCGGAGGTTGAAGGGAGACAGACCTTGCTGAACTTTTCGGATCAAAGTGACATTCCCTGATTTGTTGTCTTCAAGTTTGGAAAAAATCACGTCTGCGAGAGTGCGTCGTTCACCGGAGTTGGGCGGAAGTAGGGTATCTAGTGCATGGACGTCGGCGGAATCGAGTTGCTGTTTGCCATGAGATGCCTGATCGCAGCTCTAGCTAGGTGAACTTACGAGCATGTCGCCGGCGTTGCTATCACTCATTTCCTCAGCCTCCTCCTCGTCGCTTTGGTCAGACAGGTCGTCTTCTGAGCGTATTTGCGGATGTAGATTGTGTGAATCCGTAGCCTCATTGTCATCATCGACCTGATCGTCCGACATCTCGAGCTCCTCTTGCTGATCGCGAGCAAGCTCGAAAATTTTTTGGGATGTTCTCGGATCGAGAATGAGCTGATGGGCTGCTTAGCTTCATCATACAGCGACTACAGAGGATATACCTCGTCACTGCCATCCTCTGTGGGGTGTCTGTATGACTTCCTTCGCTTTCCAGGCTGTGATACGCGGCCATACTTTGCATGCAGCTCGTCCCCGTCGAGCTGGGTGAGGAGGGGGTCGTGTCGCTGTTTCTGCGGCCGTTGTGTTCGAGGCATGATTGTCGCGAGAAATTTCGGGTCCACGTCGGCTGGGGGGAGTGGCTGTTCTCAGGGTGGGCTAAGCCCTTGCCCCCTGTCAGTGAGAGGAAGCCCTAAAACCATCTCTCTTTCTTCCCATCGCCATGTCCCAATTATTGCCTCCCGAACTTGTACCCACCTTTTTCTTTCCCTCGTTCTCCTCGTTCGCTGATCTATTGTCCAACAGATTCGCACCTTGGACAAAAATGGCCAAGAAATCAAGTCAGTCGGATTTCTCCGCTTCGGGTTCGACAGCGAGGTCCCCATCGATCTCCTTCGCTCTCTCTACCTTCGTCCTCACTATGTCGTCTCTGCCCCGGGAAACAAACTTGATGCAAAGGATGGGATCGAAGAGGTCCCTCCTGTTCAGGGCCTGAACGCGTATCAGTCAAAGTCTATCTATTATCCTGACGCGCATGCCATTTCTTATACCACCCTATCTCGGTTCCCCCCTGTAAAACTGCTTTCTCCCTCAGCGCGGAAGCGTATTCTCGTCACAGGCGGCGCCGGCTTTGTTGGTTCCCACCTCGTCGATCGTCTCATGCTTCTAGGGCATGATGTCACGGTTTTAGACAACTTCTTTACGGGTTCCAAGACTACCGTCAACCATTGGGTCGGCCACCCAAACTTTGAGCTTGTCCGTCACGATGTAGTCGAACCTTTCATGATAGAATGTGATCGTGAGTTAGTCAACCGCTTTCAATTACAACTCACCCTCGTGCCATTTTTCTTCCAGAGATTTATCATCTTGCGTGTCCTGCTTCGCCTCCTCATTATCAAATCGACGCGGTCAAGACCCTGAAAACGTCTTTCATCGGAACACTCAACATGCTTTCTTTGGCGAGGCATACCAAAGCCAGGTTTCTAATAACCAGTACTTCCGGTCAGTCCGACTGCTCTACCTGCTAGCGTCGCTCCTGAGTCCCTTGCAGAAGTATACGGTGACCCTGAAGTACACCCCCAACAGGAAGATTAGTAAGTATTATCTTTCATGAACTTGCGCGCCGTCTTGATTCGTCTGGAGCTGGGGCCACGTCAACCCTATAGGACCTCGCGCTTGTTATGATGAAGGGAAGCGTGTTGCCGAAACTCTTACATACGGCTTCCAGCATCAGGATGGTGTGGACGTTCGCGTGGCGCGTATCTTCAACACATATGGTGAGGTTATCATAGTCTACCGTCAATGTTATTGACACCATTCCCTAGGCCCTCGTAGTTCGTAACTCGCTCTTGTGCTTTACCTGAGCTTACCGCTGATTCTCTAGTGAACCCTGCCGACGGCCGTGTTGTCTCCAACTTCATCGTACAAGCTTTGCGGGGCGAAGACATCACCGTATATGGTGATGGCACACAGACGCGCTCGTTCCAGTACATACACGATCTCGTGGACGGTCTGATTGCATTAATGAACTCCAACGAATCGCGCCCCGTCAACATAGGTAACAGCGACGAGTTTACTATTGGTGAATTTGCAGAACTGGTTCGGGAAATAGTGGAGAAGGTACAAGAGGAAGACGGCGTCAAGCTGTCTCGGCGGGTGGCGATCGTTCATAAGCCTATACCTACTGATGACCCCAAACGGAGACGCCCAGATACGACGAGGGCCAAGAATTCCTTAGAGTGGCAGCCACGCTGGTCTGTTCGCATGGGACTAGAGGAGATGGTTAGATACTACAAGGCTAAAATGGCAGAAGGAAGCATGTAAAGTTGACATTGTACGCCACATGAAGTATATAGATAGGGATGCCTGTTTGAATGTATGCATGTCATAGAGCCCAAATACCAGAAGAGTTCAGCTTGAGAAGACATACATATGATCCTAAGTACAGAGTAGTATTACTCGACAACTGCGACTGAATAAATGCTAACTTGGATGTATAATCCATCGAGTACATTGATATTGTATGTGGAGAAGTGTTAGCAAGACAATAGAATAGAAAATATTTTTACACGGCAGCCAGGCACTATACAAGACTCTTTGGTAGGGAGAGGCCCTGAGAGGAGCCTTTGAACGAAGCACTCTGGGTGACCACCTTGGACATCGAGCCCTTGATGACCTGCTTTTCCACGGAATTGGTATTTACCGTTGTTCTTCGCATACGGCCGTCTTGTGCAACGGCATCCGTGACAAGGTCGAGTCCGTTTGCAGTTAGAGAACCCTCCAAAGGCCGCTCCGGCGACGACGGCCTTATATTTTGTTGCGCGGCGATGAGCACTTCTGTGTCTATATGGAATTGGAGTGCACGTCCGAATAGCGGTCGTGGGTACGACGTACCAACGTGACTTATTCCCCGGCTATCGCCATGAAACCAATGATGTGACTGTTTCCGTTCGGAGTATCTGGTATGATGTAAAGACGATGTCAAGGAATGCAGAGATTATTTTCATACTTCCGTATTGGGCGACCGTCCCTGCCTAGTGGACAGTAGGTCTTGTCGATGCCCTTTGCATAGAATTTGAGGCTTTCCTGTTGACTCTTGGCGACTTCTGAGGTGACACACGAGAAGGAAAGTAACGATCTTGGATTTCGGTGGGCAATGGACGGATCCCCAACAAGCTCCGAAAGTGTTTGCAGCGCTGCTCGAGCACGCTCCAACATTGGCACCGTCGGGGGATGCAGATCCGACCGTGACCGCGGAAGTTGAGACAGGAACCCGGTGAAGACGCGATTGACCACAGAAGCACTTCCAGGGGTGATGGATATGCAAGCCGTAGCACCTAGCACACGAGGTTGTTTCATCGTCTCATTGTACCGGCGCCCGGAGAACAAATCAAGACACACCTCTAACCACGTAGAAGCGAGGCTCTGTTCCTGTAGCATCTTTGATATCCTCCCTCAAACTTTCTGCATACTTCAATGGCGCGATAGGACTATGCTCGTTCTTCAAGAAGATCTAGTCAATGTAGCGTGTATATCGTAAGACACACCTGGATGATAAGGACCGGACATGTAATTTTTGCAAGCTCCTTCTTGCTAATCGTCGTTCGCTGTAAATGCCCGGATATTAGATTCGAGCACTCGAACATGGCATTGCAAGCCTACGTTCATCATAATGTTTATGAGTTCGACAATACGAAGCCGCTTCCCAGGGGGTGTTACCTTTTCCCAGTACGCGATCAGCTGTCCATATCGTTAGCTAGGGAAAGCCTGAACCGCCCATGACCACTGACATCATCTTGGAGGTCAATATTGTCGGTCTGAGAACGCATATAAGCGACATTGTCCGCAGTGAGTATGGGTATCTTACCTCACCGGTCATGAAAGTGACAACTTCGTTCCCGGCGTGCTCGAACGAGTCCAAGTCTGCTGCATAACACCATAGCTGGAGGAGTTCGTCGTACGCGTTGAAGACCCATTTGAGTCTAAATGTGTCAATACGAAACTAGAGGGTAGGAGCGCAGGACATACTCTGTTGGTGGCGGTACATTGCAAAGCGTGAGACTCAAGACGAGCTCTGGCCATCTTGAAAAGGATAAGCTCATGACTTGACGTGGCGGGGATGTACGCACAGTGCGGTGAGTCTTAGGACGGCGTTGACGGTTATACACTCGAATGCAAGGAAATGGGCGTGAGGTAAGAGGAGCGCCTATTCACTGTGTCAGTGCAGAAAGGGCGGCGTTATACAAAAACAGGCGTACTTGCATCGCCGCAGCAAGGTCTGCAGCGTCTACATAGCAGTCGTGTAATGCACTGGGACGACTCCGCGAAAGACCTTGTGTGCGTTGGTCGAAGGCGATGAGATTGTAATCTGAAGATAGTCTTGGGTCATCAAAGTGCCTAGTGAGCCAACTAGAGTCGAGGAAGAGTGGATGCAATATAACGACCGTCGGCTTCTCCGGACTAAAACTTCCTACGTTCCCATAAGCCGAGTTTGTTGTATACCAGATGGACACATGGTCGTCGTGGGACGGTAGGTGTATGAAAGGCATATAGAGCGTAGGTGCACTACGGAGCAACCCAGGAAGGAGCGAGGAAAGCCTATAGATGCAATTTTTAAGAGAAGATATGAGGGAGAAGGTGCGTAACGCCTCACCTCACCTGCGATTCAGCCCTGACGGAATCATTTTTTTAAAGCTCACGCAGCCGATGTTGCCTGACGAAATTGGACGTCAGACCCCACGAATTTGGACCTGACCCTGGCACTTTCGCGAAGGCAGACATGCTACTCACCCAAAGCCTAGAGCCGTCCAGCACCGGGGTTGGAACAACCAAGGCGCTTGGGACGAAAGAGCCTTGAAAAAAGGTTCTCTAGTTCATCCGTCCAGTCAGCCAGAACCCTGATTGACGTTAGACCGTGAGCCATAGAGTAGCCGGGTTAATGGAAAAGAAGCAGCATTTGGTTGAACTTCCCCACCAACGATGATATACCGTAAAGTAAGCCTACGCCACACGGCGAACTGGAATGTCTTGGGAGTCAAGGACCCTGAGTACTTGCCTACGATGACCTTCATCGGACGCAGTAGTATCTCTGTACCAAAACAAAACAAAAAGTACCGCACATCTATCCATATAGATATCTCCGATGAAGAAAATAAAGCGATATACAGTCTCGAACCTCTTATGACCCAAACCTTAGCCGAGTCTGGAGCTCAATGACATATTTTATAGGAAAAATATATTACCTACAAGTCATACTACATTTCTTCTAGTCATGTTGAGATGTAACTTTTAGTGGTTCGTGTGTCAAAAGTTTGCCGAGAAGTATGGGTTATGAGTGGTTCGACTGTAACTGAGACAATGTACTGTATGTATGGACGCCACGAAGGTGCTTCCCAAGGTTACGTTCAGCCCTGCCTTGTTGTCTCCGCCATCCGGGACCGGATGCTGACACCGACGAGAAGTCGAGCCCAGGCATTGCTTCTGGAAGCCCGCGGATGCCGCTCCCTCGACAACGTGCTGACGTGCGAAATGATGATTCGCTCGGTCTACCCTACAACCCTTCAAGAACCTGGATCACTCTTCGTTGCTTCTGTTACGGCAGAGATGCGCCCTCCATGTCAAGTCGTGATCAGAGCAACATTGCAACGCATACTTACCTGACAGTCGACCTGGGAGGTGGTCGGGAACATGGTCGGGACTCCGAGAGCTTCCAACGCTGCTTGTTGCTTTTGGATGAGAGCATCCCAAGCAAGCAGTACCCGTTCCCTGTTGAATTTCTGCATATCTCTGCGGTATGCATCGTTTATCATCTGTGTCGACAATTGGTCAGGCGAGTTCATTATCGGTAAATTGTGTAGCCTCGGACATCAGCCTCATGTTTTGATAACCCTGCGCTAATCAATGTAGCTCTGTCATGAAATGGAAAGGATGAATGAAGAGACCATGAAATGTTTTACATACTTACTTGGTACGAGCAACCTTGACCCTCTCTTCATGCTTCTTTTGTATAGCCTGTCGTTCTTCCCACAATTTCCGCTCGAGTTCGTTTTGTTCTTGCTGCAACTAAGTACCGCTTTAGTAGCTTGCAGGAACGTATATGATAAATGAGCCATACGCGAGAGATGTTCGCAAGAAAGCCAGGATCACTAGCGAGTTCTGTCAGATGGGGTAGTGCCTGTTGGAATGAGATAGAACGGACGTCCTGCACACGCGTGGAGGACGTCGCTGCATCGAGCCGCGGAGCTGGCTGCTCTGGTTGGGTAGGTGGCAATTCCTCTGACGACGGACGGGGGACGTCCGGAGACGATTGACGAGCCACATGTGCATCTGACACTGACGGCGTGCTGATGGCGACGGACGTCCATTCCGGTGTCCTCAACTGTGAAAGCAGAGTAGCTACGGAAGCTGGCGGAACGGCGACAGATATCGGTTCGCCTTGGACACTTTTCGGCGTGCGTGCATGTCGTTCACGGACCTCTCCAAGATGTTCCGAGTCAACGCTGTGGGATGTGCTTGAATTGAGCGTGTCCTGCCACGCTTGGGATGCCCTTAGTCGGTCAAGAAGGGCCCTGACTGCTGTGGGATCCTGAAGAACCTTGCATCTCGGTTGCCATCTGTGTAGTCACCACTTACATTGATGTTGGCGGAATCCATCGTGATGTCCACCGCTGCGAAGGGTAGTTGTATGCACGCCAACGCCACTGAACTAGAAGGCAAGGAGGCTATGCGAGACCGGGTCAAGCTTTCAAGGTCGTCGTGAGGTACAGACAGGTCGTGCATTGCCACTGTCCTACGCTAATCGCGCACTTGTCCACATATGTATGCTCACATGTCTCACACTGTTTACAGTATAACAAGGACAGGAATCCATTGTGTTCAGCTCAAGGGAACCGACGACGCTGTACACACGTTTCGAGTAACGGGGCGGTGTAGAGATAGATATCAAAGTTGTCGGCCTCGTCGTCAAATCACAGAACGAGATCTGTGCGCCATGGACGAGTCTGCGCGTCTGCCAAGGACGGTGCGGAGACACGCAAAACTGACCTAGGCGGTGTATCGATGATCGACCAGGTCGTCAAGCCTTGAGGTACCGCGGAGATGTGAGGAGACGTGTGAGAAGACACAGAAGTGAGCATGGAACGCCAGCAGGGTCAGTACATGACCCGGTCAGGTCGCGGAACTGGGTGACCAGGGAGACGGCCTGAACGAGCGTCAAGCATGGTGGCGCCAGGTTGGACGTTACGGTACATTTGTCGTAAAAGAGCTGCTTGGCGTCGGACGCTGAGCGCCGCCATCCAGGGTGTCATTTGGCGGGCCTGAAACGCAGGAACTGCACAGGAGACGGGCCTATGAAAATGCGTCCCACGTACGACGCCTAGCAACCCGTTGTCGTGGCTGGAAAGAGAGCTCATCATCCATGCCGTCGAGGACGACCGACAGAGCCGCCTCGTCTGTGAGATGGCTGTGGGATGCGACCCGGGGCGGCCGGCAGTTACGGCAAAAAAGAAAACGAGAACAATAAATAATTAGTAGTGAGCGGACATTTCCACGCTACTGAACCTCTTTCTCTCCCTCTGCGCCTCGTCTGCGGTGCTCATCAACGTCCCCTCTTCCTCGTTTCTTCCCTTCTCCCCTCTTCATTTCTCGTCCTCTTCGTCTTTGTAATTCCTTCCGTCCCTTGCCCATCTCCGTCTCCCTTCCTTTCTCTTCATAATGTCTTCCGATCGCACAGATTACCCTCCGCAAGCAAGCTCTTCTCATATGATGAAGACCACCAAGCGCGGGAGGCCTTACCTCAAGGCATCTTTCTCCCGCTCTTTCTATACCTCCTTTTAATACCACCCTTTCTAGGACACTCTCGATTTGTTTGCGACGCTCGTCGTATCCCTTCAACTCACCACCCACAAACAATATTTCCGCACCTTCCCCAACTCCTTCTCCACGTCAGCTCTTCCCTCTTGCTCTTGTCCCCTTCCCCTTCTGACTTTGTTCGCCAGCGACGAGGCTGCCCAGAATTTGGCCTCTCTCAAATTCTCCCAGTCCAACCGTGGGCCGGACCCAAGAGACAAATCACGAATAGTGACGACCACCACAACGACCACCTTCTCCATGACTCGCGAGATGGCAAAGGCGATGTGCCAGCATTTCATGGATGCTCGTCTGATCGAAAATGCTGCTGATCAGGGGTCAAACTTATTCAAGGACCGTGGCACGTATGTCCTCACACCAAAGGGTCTCCACGTCCTCGAACGATTCATCTCGAAAAATGGCATCAATTCCGATCACCTCCAGCCCGTATTCGCCTCGCAGCCTATCTGTATCAAATTACTTCACCTCGAACGTCGCACGGCCGATGACGAGATCATCGTGACCCAGTCCGTAATAACTGCCCTCTTCCGTCGCTTCGTTGGTCGCCAGCCCAATTACCTTTCTCAAAATGCGACCGCACCACAAGACGCGTTTCAAGAGTATCACGAGCGGTCCAAAGGTATTCAGCTCATGGATGTGCCAGAAAAAGCGCAACCACTTGTGGGCAAACCATCCGTTGTACACAAATATTGTTTCGCTGCTGTATCTGCCCTCGAATGGCTTTGCGACTTCACCTCCGTCGTGGGAAGAGAGGAAGCGGCAGAGATGGCAGCACAGTTTGTTCGCTTTGGCCTCATCACCTTGGTTAGCGACAAGAGGAAAAATAACGATTCTGCTATCATCTTTACCGTACGAGGTTCTGCCCCAGGCGGTAGTTCGCCCGTCAGCGTGAGTTTTATTCATCGGTGCCCTAGACCTACCATTTATCTCACCCTCATCTTCAAGCATCACGGAGAATTCCGATGCACCGCAAAGGCTATCTATAGAATCACTGATGAAGGAAGACGGGTAGCTCAGTGGGAGGAGCACTTTTCCTCTCCTCAGAGCTCCGTGACCAATCTTCACGAACGCTCGTCGTTAGAGGGCAGTACCATCGAAAGTGCGGCTAAATCGGGACCTGAGGTTACCGCTAGTGCTGCGGATGCCAAAATTCATCGCCGGATTTCCATGGCAGAGAAACTCAACAGCAGCTATGCAGAATCGAAAGAATCAAAGGAGGGCAAGGCGAACGTAAAGAGCAACACCGATCGTCTGAACCAAATTCTCGAAGAGCCATCCTATCGAGCCCTCTTTCGCGATTTCCTTAAAGCGAACTTCTGCGAGGAGAACCTTGCTTTCTGGCTGGATGTTGAGGATTTCAAGCGCAAGTTCAGTACGACATCGAGTGCCCAAGCGAATGTGCCCATCGGTCGTGGAGGGAAAGGAACCCCTGGCCAAGCAGCAATGGAGAGACATCATGAATCACTCATTCAGACGGCTTTCCAAATCTATAACAAGTATCTCGCGCCATCGAGTCAGAATGAGCTCAACATCGACCATGGCCTGAGGCTTGATCTTGCCAGTTACCTGAGCGAAGTGATGACCAACTTGAATGGTAAAGCTTTTGACGGGCAAGTTGATCCCAGTCAAGCCAGTGCTTTCAATGCGACCCAGTTGCAAATGCTTATCAAGTTATACTCCCGCATTCAGACGCACGTCCTCCGTTTGATGGCGATGGACTCGCTACCCAAGGTACATCGTTGTATGCATTTAGCGCGGAAACACGCTCATACATATGTCCTCTAGTTCATCAAGACTCAGCGCTTTACCGACGCTAAGCAATGGCTCGGTGGTGATGCATCCGAGGACATCCAATTTCTAACAAGCCCTCCCGCTCCGCCCGGTCTAGGAAGTGAAGAGACTGGTGGTGCATACATTACTGTTTCCGCAAAGGCCACCGAACGAGAACAGAGGCAGCAGCAGCATTCTGGCTCCTCCACGATTGCATGAATACGAATACACGGCCTTTCTCTCCTCTCATTTTTTTGTCTCTCTCTCTTTTCTTTTCTCCTTTCTTCATTCTTTGCCAGCCAATTATTACCCCACGATACGATATCCTCGCATTCTGTCTCTCCATCACCTGGGTTCGGTATTTGTTCGCCACCCAGCTTGTTGTCACTTTGCGTTTCTTACTCTGCCTAGGGGTTATGGCTTCGTACCTTCGTTTCCAGCAATAATCTTCACCATTTCCTTGGCATTATCCAGTATAATTCTCTGGGCTTTTGCGTCATTGCTTAACACTATTCGCGACGATTTTTGCCCACTTCATCCTGACGGTGTACCATCTACTTTATAATTATATGCATACCTATCGCCTTTTGCACAGGTGCACTTATAATCCATGGCCTCTGTCCTATAGCATGATGTCGTGTCATAGTTGTCTTATCATTCATTTGTCTTGAAAACCGTCGTGAGTATCGCTAGTTTGTGTGCCGCGCCGACAAAAAAGTCACGGGATGCGTCGTCCCCAGTTTTGCACCCCTGCGGTTTGTCGTCCATGTTGCACAAGATGTCCTGGATTTGGAATCCCAGTGGTACTCCCACAAAGCCAGAGCCAGCTGAAGAAATGGTGCCAGACCCTGTGGATCCCAACAGGATGGTGTCGAAGAAGGCTGCAAACCAGCCCTTCCTAGCGTACGTCTGCTGATTGTAGCCTGGTCGCGAGTGTCCAATCACACGCCAGTTATCGCGAATACAAACTCGAACAAGAGAGGCTACATCAAGCCTGGTTGCAGCGCAAGAAGGAGCGCGAGGAGAAGCTCGCACGAGGAGAAAAGGTTGGTCCAGAAGAGCGAGATCCAACCGCTGAAGAAGAAGTCGGCCTTCTCGGCCTCCTCAAATTCATCGTCTACCTTCTACTTATCGTTATTTTGGCTGGCAAGTTCTTCACCGGAAGCTTTCTGTGGGAGTATGATGGGAAATGGGCAAGACTGAAGACGTATTGGCCGGTGAAATACATACTATCCTTCCTTGCGTTGCTGTTACAGCTCAACTTAACCATCGTGCAGGAACCTAGCGGCCGCCTGTTCTCGGAATCCTACCTTGCCACCTTTGACGGGACAGACCCAGACAAGCCCATATACATTGCGGTAGGTCTTGTCATTCTCATTGGTGGACGCTCATCGACGAGATTAATGACATGAAGATTGACGGGCAAGTCTACGATGTCTCGAGTAATAGACGAACCTACGGTCCAGGAGGTCCATATCACAACATGTCTGCTCCGTCGTACTTTTTTTTGTCCGCGGCATTATCTTGACTGGTAAGTTGATGCAGGGCTGGCATTGATGCAGCAAGATCTTTTGGGACTGGATGCTTCGCGACGCACCGCACACACGACTTGCGAGGATTGACTGACCAGGAACTCAGGGTGGGTTTTCGTTGCACTGGTTTATCGACGGTCGTCCATGCTGACTCACGACAGGGCGTGGAGCATTGGAAGAATTTTTTTGCAGACCATAAGACATATTTCAAGGTGGGGAAGGTGCTTCACCATTCCATCGACCCTCAGAGTCCTATCCCGGAGCACTGCGACCCCAAGAAGGAACAGACGGTGCACCCAACAAAGGGTACAAGTGGCGGTGGCGAACCTAGGGCACAGCCTGGTCCCTCGACGAATGGCAAACTGGAGCATGAGGAGCTCTAGATTAAAAGCTAAGCTACCTTAATATACAGAAGGTGCCATCATAAAATGGCGATGAACATGGAAGAGAAACATAGAGTAATTATCGAACATTAAGTCGTACTGGGACCAAATTCATAGCATGTCATGAATGGCCATATGGACATGATCCCTGAGACTGAAGAATGTGCTGAACAATGCAGGTTTATGGGGTGTCCTCGGGAGGTGAAAGGATTTTTTACATTTGCCTCAAGCCTGCCAAACGCAAACCATGAGTATTAAGCAGTGCTAATACTGCCGACGCAGTCTAACTTGCCTGAACAAGGTGCCCCGTGTGTCATGAAGTAATTCCTTAAAATCGGGAAATCGGCAATCGAGCCGTTAACCATGGACGAGAATGGGCTCTCTCTATACTTTGCAACGATAATATTACCGCGCCATGCGATTGCCTCTCGAAATGCCCTCCCTTGAATCTCCCGGATGCACTTATTGATGGGGAAAGGCATTCCGTCGCGCGAAACGACAGGGTAAAAGACGACGTAAGGCTGAGCAAATTTCTTATTCATTCCGTCAAGCGCCTCGACGAGCTTTTAGGGTACTAGCCGTCAGTGGCGTCAAAGTGGGCGATCGATTCTGGGTGACTCACATGATAATGCCATGCACGGGGGCCAAGGCCCTCTGCGATGTAGTCCATGTAGACCTCCGGGTGCGGCATCCGGGCAGGTTGAGTGCTGTGGGGCGCATGAGGGTCGAGCATCGACATCGGGCTCGTCATGAGTGCGACCATGTGTGGGTTCCGTCCGTCAGATGGAAAGAGGAGAGCCTCGAACGATATTAGCTGGTCCATGAATGAGTGCCAGACGAAGGTAGATGAGTAGGTAGAGAATAAAGTAATTGGCTGTAGACCGAATGTCTTGACAAAGTCAGGAAAGCTATGGGGGCAACGTAGCAAGCAGAGTCCTTTATATATGTCTCTGAAACGAGGTCAGGGTGGTGTCCCAAAGGATCATATAGGACCAAGGAGAAGACAAACGTAGTGGAATTAGCCCAGCACGAGGTATAATCGATCACAGGAATCGGCACGCGCTCTGGCCATCAGACCAACGGGACGGTTGCCGTCCGAGTCAGGGAGTTGATGTGCAACGTCGTTGGGATCACTGTGAGGTGAGAGACATTAAAAACAAGAGGAACTCGGACAAGACATGGGACAGAGTGGATGAAGATCAAGGCGGTTCTCACTGAATTGGGAAGTAATTCGCTCCCTCCTCCAACTAGCCAGCAAGTTGTTGACATAAACTTGGCCGGGTCCTACTAACAACTTGTCCGCTGACTCGCTAAAAAGACCCCGTCAGCCTTTTCACGCGGCGTTCCTGTCGCAGCTGACAGATTTGGGGCATCACCCTCCCCGGAATCTCGTCGCCCTCGATTGCCAGTGCCATCATCCGTCTTGTCACCATGCAGATGACAGTAGACTCCGCCAGTGCATCGCGCGCGCGTTGGAAAGGGTCTCGTTTCTTGCCCCTCGATTCGCTCGAACGCTAGACACATTGAACCCAACCTGTGCGTGTCCGCATCCACTCCGCGAACGGATGCAACAAGTGGATCCAACGGAGTGACGCCGTACCCACGTCGCATTCGATCGGTCCGTCTTTGCTCATATTTCGAGGTGCGGCACAATCCATGTCTGCATCCGTTTTGAAATTGTCGATCTCTGCCGTGTGATATGGTCCAGCCCTGAGGGGTAGCCCGGAGCATCATTGCTCGTGCCGTCTGGCCGTGTGCATCCGCCCATGGGCTCTTGAGATCCTGGGATCGTCAAGCATGTTCATTTCCTGAGGTGCAACTACCTCGTTGGTGTCCCAATCTGGAGGCTCTGTTCCTTGTTGTGCATGGCCGTTCGAGTGTTACCTAGGGCTCCTGGATGCTATCTATCCTGGGTGAGTCGCGGCACACTCCAGGACGTGATTTTCAAGTCATTTCAGCTGGGTTCTTGTCTCCCATGCCCTGACAGTGTGCGTCCGTGGGACAGCTCAGTGACCTAGACACCGCAGCACCACGCCGGTACCGCTTGCAACACGATTTTGGGGTAATGCACTTACATTTACAGCGGGGGCGACGTGGCCACTAAATGGCTTGGCAGATAGCGACGTGCTGGAATCCTGTCATGTCCGTGTGAGACAGAGCGACCTCCAACGTTGGTGCATTCAATTTCCCCCATCTTGGCTCGGTGAAATCATTTCATCACAGTTGCTCGGACGATTCGCCCTTCCAGATCTATGCACGTGCCCATCGAGATGTAGATGAGCAGTCTCTTGCATACAAGAGTCCCTTGCACAGTGAACGGAGGTCTTGCTGCTGCTGGATCCTCGAGCAGGCCAGTCGCGCAAGGCTGCTTGTTGTTTTTTTTTGCATCGCATCGAGCTTGTTTACCTGGTAGACTGTGAGACAGCCCCAGTGGGCTTTGA
The DNA here is from genome assembly GCA_038089075.1 of Singerocomus inundabilis. Classification (NCBI taxonomy): domain Eukaryota; kingdom Fungi; phylum Basidiomycota; class Agaricomycetes; order Boletales; family Boletaceae; genus Singerocomus; species Singerocomus inundabilis. Next base: position 48,011 of record JBBPKD010000033.1, read on the forward strand.
ACTCGTCTTTGTGTGAGCAGTAGCTGTCGTTTTCTAATCTCTGTCGAATATGTGCGAGAGGAGCTCGTTCCCGAATAGGCAGGTATGGTTGAGAGCGCATCTTTTGCTACACCTCGCTAGTCCTCGCAGGGTACAGTAACTTACTATGGCCCCGGCCTCCGTCTTAGTCGCCACTCAGCTTTCCTCTCTCTTTCCCTCCCCCAATCCACCCTCCGTCGTCTTACAGTCCGCTCGTCGAAACCTCGTTACTCCTGCTCCAGTCGTCCTCGCAGATCTCCACCCCGAACACGCGTCTTGCGCGTCCATTGTACATCTACAGCATGCTGGATCCGTTCTCTTGCGCGTTCTTCATGGTGCCTTGATTGTGGAACTTCTCTCGCTGTCGGCCCAGGCTCCTCCAATTCGTTTTGTCTTGCCCGATCCCATTCTTTCCGCACCAGCCATCCTTGCTGCTGCCGAACAAGAACTACATCTACTAGTGGTCACAGTTGCTGGTTCTCTTTATCGCTTGGTATTACCGGCTGGAAACCACAGCCTTCTCTGGCACGATCGGGCTGCTGCGAACTGGTGCAGGGAGTACACCATTAAGAGCGTTCCCGATCTCACCACCGGCATCGTCCATGTACAGGGTATTCATTGTATCACAATCGGTCTAAACAATGGAGCGCTTCTCCGCATAGAGTCAGAACGAATTGGGGACGATACATGCGATGGTGTGTGCTCTCTTTTTCCATTGCAATACGCCCGCATCATTCAGTCCACACTCATAGATCTTTGGACGGAATCTCTTAGCCAGCCCAAGTCCTTCTTGGGTGCGTTTGCTGCTTACATACCTGGACTTCACCCTGGGGCAAACGCAGCATTGGAAATACTTTCTATGGCTAGTCTTCCTCAGCCCACAGACCTCACCCACACCTGGACTCTTTCTCGAGATCGTGTCCTCCGCCTTTGGACTGCAAAAAGTGGTTGTGTCGCATTCAAGACACTCTCAAGTAGACTGGCTGCACAGCCAACCTCGTCTAGTGTCACCACGCCCGAACCTTTGAATGCTGAAGCACGGAATCTTTTGCGTATTTGCTCTGGCAGTACCAACGCCGAATGCACGTTCGCCATCGCGTTCACTCCGACATCAACCAATCCCCACTCCGGTGGATATTTCCAGATCTTTGACTCAACGGCCGATCAACTGCGGGAACTTGGAACCATCGAGTGTTCTGCCGCTAGTACTCACTGTCATTTGCAGGATTTCATAATTAACGACAGCATGTTGTACGTGCTATGGGAACGTCAAGGCTGCTCAATGATGGAGAGAACCCTTTTATCCTTAGGGAGTTTGAATGCTTCCGAAAACGCAACGTGGACAACGTTTAGTCATGGGGAAGAGGCGGACTTGACCCCTGCCTACCTTGAAGAACTTCTTCGTTCCCCTGGGTCCCTCACGGAGAAGTTCATGGAAGCAACTCTTCGACCGGGCTTGTTTTCTCCACTGACCATCCGCACTGCCCTTGAGCAGTACATAGATGCCTGTCTCACCCTCCCTGGTCCCCCCGCCCAAGAGCTCACGACATCATATGCAACCGTGGTGGAGAACATTGCTGCAGTGGTCGGTTGCACCGTCTCTCTTGCGCAAGACCCACACACTGGTGCAATGCAGCACGACCGGTATTGGAGTGCACTCAGGCGAGATTGGGAAGGATTCATTGCTCGCTGCCGCGAGGTGGAGCGCAATGCACGGTGGCCGCTCGCACTTTGTGTTGGCCAGGGTAGCCAGGATGTCATCGTGGTTGAGAGAGAGCGCATCGACGCTCTTGCAAGGGAAGACCTTCCAATCGCTATCCATAGACACCTCAGCGACTCTCTCGCCGTGGACGCCCATTTTGCTGTTCTTGACGTTGCGTGGACTCTGTGCGACAAGGTCGGACCGGAACTTCTCCGCAACGTGGAGACCAGGGTCGTCGACGTTCTGCATCAGGAAATTGCGTTCTCTATTGTGGACATCTTGGGCGACCAAGCGCAACGACTTGACTTCAAGCAAAGTCTCGACGACGGCACTCACAACTGGATCATTGCGAAACTACAAGACCTCGAAGATCTTGACAAGGACATCCGCGTCGTCCTCGACCTGGTTGCTGGTTTCGATCCGCAGGTCAAGCGAGAAGAGGACGAGGTTGAGCTGCTCCTCCCTCCCACGCGATCTGAGTGGATGGTTGCTCTCGCAGCAGCCTATGTCTCCACCTCGGTCCACGCTCGCTATGACATCTGTTTCGCTTTGGTGGTCCTCCTCTTTTTTCTCGCCGATCATTTGAGTGAATGCGACCAATCCCTGCTGGACGAAGTATTTGCCGTTTTTCGAGGACTTGCTATGCTGCGTTGCGCTGCACGTCAACCAGCGGCGGACCACACCCATGATCTCAGTCCCTCAGACGATGTGGGCACCGACGACATGATTGCACGCATGAGCAACATGCAGGTGTCTAGGAACCGTTCTCGCTTTGCACCAACATCATCCCTAATACACCGTTTGATGGCTCACTCGGGCGAATGCACTGAACTTCCCAGTTCAGCACATCGGTTCCTAGATTCCACCGGTCTACTTCAGTCCACTTCCCCCGCTCATGCCACCCTCTTTGAGGTGCAGTTTTGCGATGGCCTGCGTAGATTGGGATATCCTGATATTGCACGAGACATGCTTGCATGGCTACCACGCACCCCTGGTGTTGCCTTTGTCACTGCACAACTCCATATCGCACACGGACGTGCGGATGACGCAGCCAGCATGATGGAGAAGGTTGCGGCAAGTTTTGGTACGTTGCGATATTGATTCAAACGTCGTTTCTCAAGTTGAATTTCTCAGGTCCTGAGAGTGGCCTTTCGTTTGAGGATTCCGAGGCATTATCATCCATTCTGCCCGCAAAAGCTCTATATGACTCGGATTTCTCGTTCTATCTAGAACTGTCTACGATATTTAGGTCAAATGGACTGACTCAGCATGAGGTTTCATTTCTTCGTCTTGCCTTGTCGGTCGCCCCCTCGGATGCTGACACAGCGGATATATGGTATGCCCTCACTCGGGGCTACATCGATCTTTCTTCCTGGAAAGAAGCTTATTCATCGATCATCGCAGCGCCATTTGATAGCGTGTAAGACAGCCCTCTCACACGTACCCCCATTAGTCTTTTCTCAGTGCAAGATCTATGCAGGAAACGTGATTGTATTTCGCAGCTCGTATATCAAATGTGTGAAGATGGCGCCATCGAAATGCTGGTTTCCCTGGACTTTACTGGTTTTGCCTCCGAAGTGGATGATGCCCTTGCGTTTAAAGCGCGCAACACCGATCCTCGTGCTCGCCCCTTCTACTCAAGAATCCTATACACGTGGTATACACGAAGAGGGGACCATCGAAGTGGTAATTTTTTTTGCTGTTCAATCAAGTCACCGTATCTGAACCCTCGATCCCCCAGCTGCCCAAACCATGTATCAACGTGCACGTAAGCTGCAGGAAATCTCCGGCAAGCCTGCTGACGTGATTTCGTTGATGGAGGACCAACTGGAATCTTACTTACTCGCGATTAACTCTTTGTCCCTTCTGGAACCCAAGAACGCATGGGTTGTTGTCCAACTGCCTGCTTCAAACGTCAAGGGCTTTGAGGTGAATGCCGATCTTCATGTGACCATCTGGTTTTTGCTAATCTTGTGTGATAGTCCCTTAAATGGCGGAAATTAGCACACAACTTGCCGCTTTCGACTACGGGTACTGATTCAGAGATCATAGACCTCGAAGACCTCCGCTTCGAATACACGTTGTTATCTGCAAGGCTGCGCCTCATTCGACGTGACTCGACACTGCTTACTGCTCCAGGTAAACAAAATACACATGGGATAATTCATTTCATCAAGGGTGAACGGCTGACTATTTACGTCGCAGACGCACTGTTATCGCCATCCCTCATAATCCTACGGCTAGGGCAGGCTAATCAATTCGGGCTCGCGATTACAACGGCCCGTACACTTGGTGTGGATATGAGTGAGCTCTTCGCTGCCCTCGCGGGACAATGCATGAGGCTGTCGCGAAACTCGGACGGAGTTGTGTAGGCATCATCGTCGAGTGGATTCCCTGTTGTGCTGACACCTGTACAGACAAGATACGGCCGATTGGCTTCTGACGGATAACGTTTCTTCATGGCCTGGAGCACCCGCTGATCGAGGGTGGCGATATCTGAAACTCGCTCTGGAGCGTCATGACGGTGCGGATACGGATTACCGGTACAACAAGGCCGTCTTGGAGGCTATCCTGGCACATGACAGGACTTGTCCCCCTCCACCGTGGCTCATACACACCCTTGAGGTCAGTCTCTTTCTCATCTGGTGTCGGGCCGGTCATGCTCACGTTTTTTTTTTTCCATTGTCCCACTCCTAGAACCACCATCACGAGTACCTCATCCGGACCAGCCTCCGGTTTGATGTTCTCGAGAGTGCACTCGAGTACACGCTCTCGCTTGTCCAAAAGGTCAGCTTGACTTGGTAATGACCAAAAAAAGAAACGGACCCACTCAATCTGTCATTGTTTCCCCTCTCGACCACAGGCCGACGCGACGCTCTCACGCCTGCAACCGAAAATGTCGTGCGTGACTTGGCTCCCCTATACGCTCATCGACCAGGTGCTCGTCGCGGCAGCCGCGCAGGACAACCTGAGTCCTCGTGGACAGGCACTCCGACGGACGCTCCAGATGGAGATTAGCAATCGCGCCAAGCGCATGCAGAAAATGAGCATGCTTTCCCGATGATCCTCTGCGAAAATGAATTAAAAAAAAAAGGGGGGGGGAGAATCTCCTTTGGTCGAGTGCACTGAGCGAGGTCCAGACTGTTACACCCCCGAGGTGCTTGTGTAGTCGTGCCTGCGTTTCATGATTCTTGTTATTTACTTACGCGACCCTTGTGAAGCGAAAATGACGTGGTTGCCTTCTTGGAGTGATGCGTGCTTGCTGGCAGGGTCGGCAGAGACGATTTTCTTGACAACAAGCGTTTTACCCTTGTCGCTTGCAAAAGTCACTTCGCGATGACATGATCCATAACAGTACAACATGGTAATATAGCAACGCAAATCAAAAGACAGTTCGACTATGTACACAGCCGGGATGACAGCGCGGGTAATAGAATGTGGGATATACGTATAGTTTGCGTGACAGGAGCAGCATAGATAGAAAGGGAGGGGGAGGCAGGCCACAACGCCGCGCACCACCACGAATACGTACAAGCGAGTGCACCTGCAGCTCGACGAGAATGTAGAGTGGGAGGAGAGGAACCAACAAACCAAAACCAGAGAAATTCCATCCTGTCTCTTTACATACATAATCTAGGTGTCGTCTGGGTGGTCGCTGTCAATCATGCCGATCGCCCGTGTGTCGTGGATGTTGCATCACGTCAAGAAACCGCGCCCACTCGGCTTGACTAAGGGAGGCGCCCCACATGGCGTCCTCTTCCGTCGCCGTCGGATACGAGTAAGGGTACCGCCCGATGGTGGGGTCACCCGACATGTACGGTTGCCGCGGCGGGTCAGGGTAGGACGGACGCGTCGGATCCACGAAATTCCGTGAGGATGCTGCATCAGAGTATGAGGGTCGAGAAGAATATGATTCGGAATACGTGGTTGCGCGGGTATCGGGGTATGGATTCCCAGACACTGCTCCAGGGGGACGGGCCGTGTCGCCAAAAGCATGCCGAGTGGGTTCGACGGTGTAGGTTGCCCGAGGTGCGTCGGAATACAGTTGCGTTTGGGACTGCGAAGGCTGGGAAGGAGCGACCGAGTATGTCAGCGGAGACGAACCAGACGGCCCGGCGGCGACAATCCCTGGCGTGGGTAACGACTGCGCGGGGGAGGCCTGAACGCCCGCATATCCGACGAGTGAGGACGTGCTCGTCGCCTTGCCAGACCCCGCTCCGTAATCCGTTGACCCTCGGGGCTGGGCATTGCCTCCTTGCGGACTCCCCGAGTTGCCAGTGGCGGGCGAACTGATGTATCCCGGCGCATTGGGTGAATCGACCGCGTTCACCCTGGGATACTTTGGAGAATCGTGATACGGGAACGCGAGGGTCTTGACGAGGCTCAGCACACGGCCTTTCAGACGCTCCCGCTCCTGTTCGTCTTCGTTTGCAAAGTCCTGGCTGTACAACGGTGCAAGCGCATGGAGAATATCGAGTGCCTTATCAGCGACGGCCGAGCCCCGACTGAGTTCTAGGGTCGTCAATGCCTTTTGGATGTTGGCACGGAACAGCGATGCACCGGGCTGGTCGGGATTCGAAATCAGCTGGAACGAGAAAAACATGGCGGAGCTGAATACGTGGAAGGGGCCCCAGTTCATGTGTCCTGGAACCGCCAGCGAGGCGTTCGCAAGGAAGTCGGGACGGGCTTGGCCCACGAGGGTGATCAGTTTGTCAGCGGCACCGACGGCGATGTCGAGGGACAGGAGATGGCGTTCGCGCTTGGGGTCCTTGTCCTTGGAAGAGGACGAGTTCTGCTTGTTGCCCGCCTTGAGTGATGGAGTGGATGCGTATGGTCTGTGCAGGGTAAATCGAATATGGTAGTAGCTCGTGCGGATGATCACGCTCTGTACGCCGAGGCGGCGGGTGACCGTGTCGGGACTGGCAAGACTGCGGGCGACTCTGAATTCGTCGAGGTCAAGTTCAACAGGGAGCGTGTCCATCCACTGGGACAGAGCGCGGTCATGTGCTTGGACGGTTTCGTATGCGACTGGACGCATGGATACCGCACTGTCCATGATGTCACCCAGAATGTAGGCTAGACGGAAGAGGTGGAGATTCGGGAGATAGATGCGGGGTTCGGCGGGATGGTGCACGGGGTCGGCAGAGTCCGGAAGTTGGGTATCAAAATGATGTGAAGCAATAGAGATGGGCCGACCAAACATGAATGCCTGCCACCTAACAAGGAAAGAGGAAGTGAGCGGGGAAAGAGCGACGAGTAAAAGCGAACCTTTCGTGGAGGATGATGTGCCACCAGGCCCAACGCCTTCGCTCGGCGAGTTCCTTGGACATGCGCCACTTGCATGGATCACGATGCAAACCCATGGCCATGCTGATACTGACGAGCTCGCCCCGGACGGTCCAGATTTCCTCGCTGTCGGTTTTAACGAGGGTGAGGTAATGACAGCGGATGAGCAAGCACTCGACGAGTTCGAGGCTGTAGGTCTTGTGTTCGGCTCTGTGACGGTCGAGTGCGGAGCGCATGACGTCGTAGAACTTGTGACAAATGTCCTCGAGGGAGTCGCCCAATTGAGCCACGAGGCGATCGCCTGGAGGGAGGTAGTGTACGGCGACGGCCATGATCATGCAGACTGTGGCGAGGACGATGCGGTCAGCGTTGGTTCCGGTTTTGTAACGGGACCAAGCGTTGAGAAATGCGGGTTGGTTGACGTGGCGGTAGATCCAGTTGCAGTATTCAAAGTAGTAGGCTACCAGGCCGTCTATGGTATCGAGGGAGGGAAGGTGAGAGAGAAGGTCTCTGTCGTATTCGTTTGTGGTGACTATTTCGTCGAGGTGAGCGTCGTGGCTGGCTTGGCGGTCGCTGTCATCGGATGGCCGAGAGTTCTAGAGGGGGTTAGAGAGGGAGAGGGAGAGGGGAAAGGCAAGTACCAGAGTGAGATGAGCGACGGCGGAGGTGGCGCCGGTGTAGAAGCCGCCGTGACCATGACTGCCAAGCATGCCCGGCACGTTGTCTCTTTCGAGGACATCGGACTCGATGGGTTCCTTCTTTGGAGCGGGAGGGATGATGGGGTTTTCGAGGGGGTGTTTGAGGTGAGAAGGAAGGGGTGCGCCAGGACGGTGGTTTGCGAGGATGTACGTTTCGAGGAGGGAGACCGAGTGTTTAAGGCGAGTAATTTCCTGCATGGGATCGACTCTGCTGGCATTGCTGCGTTCAGGGGGTCAGCAGGACAAGGACAGGTATGCGGATACGGGTGGACTGACTGGTCGTCGCGAAGGTGGAGGTCGGATTCGTGACCCTTGGCGTCCTGGTAGCAGAGTGCGATGGTGCCTGTGGGGGTGGGTGAGAGAGAGAGAGAGAGAGAGAGGAAAGCGGGTTGGGGGACGCACCTCTGAGGACGCAGCTCGAGCAGGGACGATTTCTAGCGGAGAGGGGTGAGAGGGGAGGGGGGGTAACGACGGGCGGGCGAGGATGTACCTGTCGCACTTGAGCTTGCTGTTTCTGCAGGGCTCACAGTTGATGGCCTTGCGGGCGCGCTTGGTGGGTGGGCGTGGGTCGTGTTCGCCGGGGGGGGGACTTGTGCGTGAGCGGACTGCGCCAGTGGTATTGGGAGGGCGGTGTTGTTTTGGGCGGGGAAGGGCGGGCGGGGGCGGGGCGGAGGCGGCGACCGAGGAAGAGCAAGGGTCGTTGGCGTTGGTGGAGTCGTCTGGCATGATGGCGCACTTCCGGATCGAGCGCCGAGGGGGAGGGGA
>JBBPKD010000034.1:0-56135 GCA_038089075.1 Singerocomus inundabilis
CCCGCAACATAGCATTTCAAACCCAACCCGTACTTTACCGACTCTGTCTTGAAAAAAGAGTACAAGTATGTTCCACCACCTGAGGCAGCTGGTGAGCAACCTGATGAGGATGGCTTGACACCTTCGATGCTTTCTTTTGAATGGGGTCGCGATGTAAAACCTTCGGTATGGATACCGACCGAACGTACTCGAAAAATTTCTCACCGTCTTTACTCAGGCCACTAAAATCCAATGGAAGGATCCTGAGAATGCACTGACCAGGCTGCACCCCCGTGTTGAGGAAGAAGACCAAGAGGAACCATCTGATATGCCTGCTGAAGCTGGCAGTTTCTTCAACTTCTTTGAGGTTGCCTCGGATCCATTTGATGTGAGTCGACTTTACGAAACATAATACTGTAGCATGGTTGATCTGGATTTAGGTTGGAACTACTATTGTCAACGAAGTCTTCGTTGAAGCTACTGACTACTTCCTTGGAAATATTCCTTCAGACGAAATCGACTCGGAGGACGAGGAGAGCGATGACGACGACGACGACGCTGAGGAAATTGATTTGGAAAAGCCCAGATCTAAAAAGCAGAAAAAGGATTGAATAATGCTTGGCATCGTTTACATCCACTGCATATACATATTTGACGCATATTTATTCTGTCTTGCCATTGTTTACCTGACTGTAGGTTCGCCGACAAGCAGCCAATGCGGTCCGTCGTGCGCGTGAATTTCAGCTTGCTTTTCTGTTCCGCACGGCTTCACGCGTTAAATTTTGCAGCTCATTTCCTCTCCACTGCAGCACTTTCCGACAATCTCCATCCGTAAACTTTGCTCCCCGCATAAGCATGCGGCATTTCGTCAATCAAGTAAAGTTTGTGTCCCACGTAAACTGCTCTACTTCGGTTGGGAAGGCAACAAGTAGTTGGAGTGGCATGGTACACTTAAGACTAAAAATGATAGGGGGAATCAAGCGGTCAAACTATGCTGAATACAAACTTAGTCCATGATTCTTCGAACCAGAAGGGGAAGGGAACTTGGTCCGTCTCCTATGACCCTGGGCCGGATGACAAACGTCTGGAAACTTTCAATATCACACTGGCATGTAAATGTAAACTGACGCAAGAGAACGACTGTCAGAACCTATGCAGGATAGTCTCAGACAGGGCGACAAAGACTCTGCTTCTCAACTCACTTTAATCTCGGCAGCCGCGAAATTCCTGCCTAAACAGCCTCGTGGACTGGATCCATGGTCAACGAGAAGCCAAGCGCTCGAATTATTCTCCTCACCCAAGGCTGAATGCGAACAGGTCATTAATGTTCCGTGTATCGCATTGTAGCCATCGTTCCGGACGGAAGAGATCGGCGTCGGGTCCCCATGTGTATTCATCCTTCTGGACCACATTAACAGGGATGGATAGGATAGTCCCCTTTGGTATAATGAGGTGAGGATCAGTAGTACCAGGCAGAGGCTGGGATAAAGGAACCATAGTGGTTTTGAAAGCCTAGACGGTCGCTTTTAGTCACGACAAGGGGCATATATTGAAACGGTGCACCTGATGATGATTCTCCAACACGGGAGGGTGCATACGTAGCGTTTCCATCAAAAACGCGTGCAATAATGGGAAATCGTTGTTCAGCAAGTCGTATGATGGGTCGCATACAATCGACACTTCATTTCGGATAGCTTCTTGTCTTTCGGGATCTATGGCCAGCTCATAAAAGAGCCACTGTCAATGGTCAAGTTGCATAAGCGTCACTCCAATGACAGATCCTGCTCACAGCAATTGTAGCGGAAACGGGCTCATAACCCGCAGAAATGATTGTCCGCATTTGTGCTGCCACTTGCTCATCGTCCAAATAGGGTGTCATCGACGATCTGTCTTCTCTCACTGACTACTGGTCAGCTCGGGTGCAAAAGTAACACCTTGGAGCGTACGCATCAAGGACATCAATGACCTGCTACTTGGGTCGTTGCTAATTTTCGCATCGTTCAGGATGAACATGACAAGCTGGCCGAGCTCCTTGCGAGTCTTACGGATGAGGCTCCCTTGCTTACCGAAGTGTAAGATCCACGGGGCCAACCAAAAGAGGGCACGCATATAGAACGCCCATTGCGACTTTTTATGATTCGTCAGGTTATCTAGAGCATTTACCAAAGTGTGTGGTTGACCATTTAGGCACCCAAAGTCGTACGAGAATGCAGCTCGCCCGATGGTGTCAAGCCTGCTCAGATACGTGAGTACTTGTTGATCACTCAATTGGCGTACATACGCAAATCGGCCGGCCCAATTTGTCATTTCGATTGTGACTTCGGTCGCTTCAGAATCATCAAAAATCTTTTGCCATTGCATGGTCACCTCCAACAAAAGTCGGACTTTGTCTATGCGTCGAATTAGTCGAACTCACCCTTGCCGCGCTCTCATAGAATAGTGTCGTGAGGTGTCTCACAGATTGGGGGCTGAGATATTGATTGAATTCAAATAGAATTCGCTACCACCCTGAGACCGATTTACCTCAGTGCAGGTGCGACGGTCTTGCGTTGTCTTTCGTGCGCTTCCTTACCTATGAAAACAAGGTCAAGATGGACCGAGTCGTGACACGGAATCATATCACCTTCCACCCAGAGAATACCTTTGCCGAGCAGCAATCGAAACCATGTTCTCACGCCATTGGGCTTGGGGAAGTGATACGTTCCTTCCCCCACGATATAATTGATGGCGCGAGAGTCGGCAATGGACAGGATTTGGTGCTTGGGGGACTATGTCAGCAGGATGTGCCCGATGCAAAGAAGGACGAACCCCGAATGCACCGGTAAAGCGTACAACTTTACCAAACTTACGATGCCACTCTACGTAGTGAGCACCAGGCAGGTCGTGGTAGAGGACTTGCTCCTCTCCCCACAGCCAGGAGTGAGATTTCGGGCCAGGGACATGACGCAAAAGGAGTATGGTAGAGATTCTAAGGTAGATGTAGCGCAAGAAGTACACAAGGCTCAAGGCGAGCGCGAGATGCAGCATGAACACCATCTGGGCGGTGTGGGGGGAGAAGAGCAGGTGTCGCTGTTATATGGAGTCATCGATGTGTGTGGGTGAATGGCGTGTCGCCCGAATCGACGCCGGTCAAGCTTGCCAGTCGCGTCGACGTCCTTTCCTGGTGTGAACATGTCCGCTCTTCGTCGTCCAGAGTCACCCACGAAGCCTCATCGACATCCCCCCAGCCTCCGCCACCGGCCCAACTCTTACGTGGAAGATCAGGCTGACATGCACACCAACCACAAGAAACCGCTCGCGTCCTCTTTGGAAAGCATTCGCATTTCCCCGCGTGCGCCAACCATGGCGGCACGCCACTCAAGGAGAGCATCAGATGGCAGTGAGCGCGATGAGGTGCAGCTCTCTTTCTTGTCCCAGCAGCATGGCGCGACACACGACGACCAAGTGTCATCCAGCGACGATGGCCACAGGAAAAACAAGACCCTTCCCGCTCGTGACAGAAAGGCAATGACATTGCTCATCATCCTTTGTTCGTCCGCTCCTTTCCATCGTTCCCTTTCTGTCGCTCACCTCTCCCAGACCTCATTCAAGGAATTCCGGTGAGTAATACGCGTCTATGGCGAAGCCACGCTAATCCCACACCCTCAGTTGGGGCTTGCGCTCGGTATGCACTCCTTTCCCTCTCAATCCATCATCTAATCCAGTATTCGAGGCTCCGTACCATTCGTTCTACGAGAGCATCTATCTTATTCCCAGCTCGGGGTGTTCGCTCTCTCTAATTATCCATATTCTCTCAAATTGCTGTGGTCGCCCATCGTCGATTCTACCTTCTTTTCGTCTGTCGGTCGGCGTAAATCATGGATCATTCCAATGCAGCTCATAATCGGTTCCATGATGCTCTACATCTCGAGAAACGCAGAGCGATTGTTCGAACGTGTTCGTTCATTCTGTCTCATTATTTTTGCTTCGAACTGAATCCTTCTAGCCGGCAGATAATGTATACGAACTCACGTTCGTATTTACCTCCCTCGTTCTGTTCTCCGCAACGCAAGGTATGAATCTTTACCTCTTGCGACCACGTGGTTATCACGCCCTTTGTTAGACATTGCTGTAGACGGCTGGGCTTTGACTCTTTTGTCTCAAGAAAACCTGTCTTTCGCATCTACTTGCCAGACAGTCGGTTTAAACACAGGCTTTTTTGCATCTTTCACGGTATTCCTTGCCTTGAACAGCGAGGCATTCTGGTTCGTCAAACTTTTTTCTGGTGTGGTATCCGCTCACGTCCCTCCTAGTCAGAAATGGGGAGTACCGCGTTTGACCATGAGCACGTACCTACAGTTCTGCAGTCTCCTATGTTTCGGCGTCACTGTCTGGCTCATCTTTTTCGAGAAGGAGGTGTGTGTGATGGCATATGACTGTGTATCGGGCTTCTCATCCAATTACAGGGGTCCGAGTCACTTGACGATTCCGAAATGACCGTTTCATCTGTTTACAAGACCATCTGGGACATTTGCAAATTAAAACGTTGGTATTAGCAGTCTTAAAAAACGGTTGGTATCCTTATGTGCCATACTTGCAGATGTACAAGCCCTCATCATCATGCATTGCTTTGCCAAAATCGGTTTCCAAGCTAATGAGTCGGTCACCAACTTGAAAATGATTGAAAAGGGATTGGGTCGTGAAGACCTGGCTATCGTAGTCCTCATAGACTTCCCGTTTCAGATTCTCGGTGGCTGGCTGGCTGCTAAATGGTCGAATGGCGCCAAGCCATTACGCCCCTGGATATGGGCATTTTGGCCACGGCTGGTTTTCGCTTTGCTATCCACTCTCATTGTGTACTGGTTTCCAACGCCACCGCTCTCTTATGGGTTCTTTACATACCTAGTGATACATACCGTGCTGCAGGGATTTGCATCGTGAGTAGCCCTTCAGCATGCAGAGTTGTGTCTCATCGATTTGTTAGTACCATTCAGTTCGTAGGTATCTCGGCCTTTCACACGAGGATCTCAGACCCTTTGATTGGAGGGACCTACATGACGGTGAGCATCATGATTTTACGTGGCACCTGTGGGGGTTCTGATTTGTACAGCTGCTCAACACGTTTACGAACCTGGGAGGTACATGGCCAAAGTATTTTGTTCTCAAAGGTTGGTCTGCGGCACACAGATGGTCCTGGCTGACCGCTTGCGAAGGTGTGGATTACTTCAGCGAGGCATACTGTCGGGTCAAGGATGCAGACACCGAGCTGCTCGTGAAAGGTATGGTGGATGCACGGCAACACAGTGAGACAGGCTGATGTACGGGCTAGCTGCTGAATGTGTGTCGGAACGGGGCAAGGCGCTCTGTGCGGACATCAGTGGAGAATGTGTGACAGAGCAGGACGGGTACTATTATGTGTCAGCGCTGTGCGTGACATTCGGTGTACTCTTTCTGGTTGTATACATCATCCCGACGGCGCGGAGGCTGCAAGGTGAGTTGCTGTCGTGTCTGGGTGGGGGACGCTGACCGACGCGGACGGTGGCAGCGCTGCCGGTGCATCGATGGCGGATGAGTGCAGAGTGAGGCCTGCCCTAAAGTGGGACGGGGTGCTTGGGATAGTGTAATTAAACGCGAGTTTTCCACAAGCAGATTTCTTTTGAACACAACCAGCTTGAGTCTTTTGTGATCTCGCCGTCCTCGATACAGCTACAGTCCCGCAAAATGGCCACCACAACGATGCACTTTGGCCCAGAGTGGATGCGTGCTAAGCCCCAGACACCTGCCCGTCACTCGCACCCGCCCTCGCCGCCCCCGCAAGCACTATCGACTATTCAGCAACCTGGGGTATCCACTTACTCTGCCCTCGTCACCCCTCTAACTCACGAACTCGACAAGCGCGACGAGTCTCGCCCATTCAGGTATACCAAGGACGAGATGCTTCGAATCTATAAGGAGGGTGGCGGAAGGGGTGGCCTTAATCTCGAAGTAGAACGCTGGGAGGGCATCGTTCGTGACGTGGGCAACGAACCAGCTGGTCTCCGTGAAATGAGCGAGGCGGAAAAGAAGGTTGGACAGTGTCCCTCCATCGCTCTCATCGCTCGTCCACTCACGCGAGCCATCTAGCTTTTTGCTGGACCTCTCAATTCGGAACTTCGTCGCCGTCAGTCAACGGATCTGATAAACACATTGTCTTCCCCGTCCGACAGACAACGATTGGGTCATCCAAATTCTGTAACAAATAGTACCATGCGCTATGGCCCTTTTCTGGGAAGGAGGAGAGACAGCACAGGTGATTTTTGGGCAGGTTATTACTCTTTTGTCACTGACATTGATTTTGCAAAGATCAACCTCCACTTACTCTCCCTCGTAAACTATCTCTGTCTAATACCCAAGGTGGTACATTGACGTCACCTCGCGAGGCGCTTCCTTCACCTCGTAATAGGATAGGCACCTTTGGTTCTGGTTTTGATGGAGTGCTTAACAGTGGCGACTCTTGGTCAAGGAAACGACTTTCTGCGACTGTGGCCGCAACTGGTGGCGGCACGTCCGCTCGAGGTGAAGGGAAGGAAGAGGATGCTCGGCATTCTGAAATCAAGGAAGAGGAGGAAAGCATGGGACGTCATTCAGCTAATGCTCATGATGATGATCCGGTCGCCGTCGTGGATCAATCCCCTTCTCCTGACTCCAGTGTATCTCCATCAGACGCGACGCCAGATGGCCAACTCTCTTCGTCGGGATTTGATTCGGTTGGTCAGAACATGGCGGCTATGGGTTTTGAATTACGGAATCAACCTAATTCGAGTTCACGGGTCGTACTCGCAATAAATCCTCTCTTATCTGGCCCTCCTGGTTTGGCTGATCCGGCGGGTATTGAATGGTCATATCTGGACCCCCAAGGTCAAGTGCAAGGTGAGCATACATTGGGGTGAAGTATTCATACTGTGATCGATTTGACAAAACATAGGACCCTTCCGAGCTGATCTAATGCAGAAATGGTTCGATGAAGGCTACTTCACTCCTGACCTACTCATGAAGCGCACTCACATCGACGCTGATTGGATTGCTGTCGGTATACTCGAAAGGCGCGCAGGCGGAGGAAAAATTTTCCTTTCTCAGGTTCTCAACGGTCCACCAGGCCTTGCTATTCCCGCGGAGTCCCCGAAGAGTTATTCTCCAGTCCACGAACAGAACGCGTTTAATGGATACCAGCCCGTTCCAAGCCGGGCCTTACGGACTACTTTAGATTCGTACACTCCTACCGAATCGCCTTCATCATCTCTTGGCGGTGGCGGGTATGGAAACAGCTCTCCTGATCCATCTCTGTATAGTGGTAGGGTCGGAGGCAATTTGTACTCCAGCGATCCCAGCTATGGGGGTCGTACCTTTGGAGAGCGAGCAGCGTATCAAGATCCAATTTCAGATGCACGAGCCCTCGGTAACAATTCTTTAGGAAGGGCGCCTACCATTGACACGTTTAATGCTTACAGTGGAGGTGGTGATAGTTCCCCTTGGTCAGCTGGCCCAGGGCAAGCCAACCAGGGTTTTAATGATAGCGAACAGCATCTATATTCCAATGGGTTCAACGGCATAGGATCTGGCGTGATAGGGAACCCCTTACCTGTCAACCACGTTAACCAGGAGCACTTTGGTGATACGACGTACAGTGGTCTGGGTAGCCTTGGTAGTCATCATGACTCACCAGTTGCACGTCAGCCATCTGATGTCAGTGGCATGGGATTCAACGGTAATTTGGTGAATGGTCTCGGTTCCCAATTTGGCGCACCTGCACCAACACAATTCCCCCAGTCCGCTTCTGTTTCCTATGCAGCACCACAGCACCTCCAGTCCGTATCACCATTTGGAGATCTATTGCCCCAAACCTCAGAGGCTCCCAAAGTCGCTCAGACGCCGACCTCTACTGTACAGCCAAACAGTGCCTCACCATGGACGATGCACACGAGGCCCTTTGAACCTCCTGCTGCCCCTTCGGCTGCTGTACAACCTGCCCGACCTCAGGTATCAGAATGGACTGCACCTCAATCAGCACAGCCAGCTGACCCTTCGCCGTGGTTAGTTGCCTCAATGCCAGTCTCGGACGACGCTTGGAGGGAAGTGCCTGGCCCGAACAGTCTCACCTTTAGTAATGTCGGACAACATAACAAACTACAACAGCAGGAAGAGGAGGGAGTAGATGACGTTGTCGTTTCCCCCATAGAGGAGGATGCTGTTCCTCTTCAACTCAGCTCGGAACGAGCACAAGATGAGTCAACAAAGGCTGTGTCGACCAATGTCACGACCACAATCTCCCAGTCCCTCGCATCAACAACCGCTACTGCCCCTAACTCGGAGACACAAGGTGTAGCACCACAGAAGGCAAGGCGCAAGTCGACGACACGCGATATTCAGGTTCCAGTATCCAAGGTTGTACCACTGCCCACTCCAACTCAAATCAGAGATCAATCCTCTGTTCCTGCGCTCCCGGCTACTCAATCAAAGCCCGTCTGGGCTGTTGAGGATGACTCTAAGAGGCAGAAGGGGACCAGCGCGACGATGAGTCTAAGAGAGATTCAAGATGCAGAAGTAAAGAGGGCTGAGGTGCGCAAGGCTGCTGAGAAGGAGCGAGAACGCCTCGCTCGTGCGAATACTGCTGCCAGTGGTAACTCTGTTACTGAGGAGGGCCAACCATTCACATCTTCCTGGGGCCTGCCCACATCACAAGCGGGTGCTCGAAATCTGATGCTATCCAAAGAGTCATCGACAATTCACTCCACATCTACGATACCTGCAGCACAAGTATGGACCAACGCAACTCCTACACCCACAGTTAAGAAAACTATGAAGGAAATTCAGGAAGAGGAAGAGAGAAGGAAGAAACTTGCTGTGAAAGAGAGTACGGCGTCTGCAGCTGCACGTCGAGCATACGCGGAGACAACTGTCAAGGTACTATAGGTCTTGTTGCCTTGGGATGATTGCTCATACTTGGTAGATTGTGCCCAGCGCGCAAGCCACGGGCGGCCCCTGGACTACTGTGGGTCCTAACGGCAAACCCACCCCTCCTGCACCTGCATCAAGTATACCTCGCCCTCCAGTGAACACCTCCCCGAGTAACCCTACACCCACGATGGCACTACGTTCTAATGGTACAACAGCACGCCAGGCAGTGGCAGCAACCGTGAGAGTGACGACTCCACGTGTCGAGGACTTTCCCATCACACCATCCCATGATTTTCTCAGATGGCTGGGTGAATCGCTCAAAGGATTGAATAGCTCAGTCAACTGTAAGTGAACCGAGACCTGTTTGAACTGACACGTGGCGTCTTATGTTTCCGTCGAACCAGTGGAAGAAATAACGTCAATGTTGCTCTCTTTTCCTCTCGACCCTGATCAGTCAACTATGGAGATCATCTCTGATCTCATCTATGCCAATAGCACGACTCTCGATGGCCGTCGATTCGCATCGGAATTTGTCAGTAAGCGAAAGGCTGATGCCTCCAATCGTCGCGGGACTGTGGGTGCCTCGGGCCCGGGTAATAAGCCAGTGTCCATTGCTGACGTGGTGAAGACGCAACCGAAGCCCGTTCAGCAGGAGTGGGGGTTCAAAGTGGTCAATAAAAAGAAGAAGGGTGGGCGATCGTAAGTTGGAAGGTGACCTATTCAGCCTAGCAGGAGTGTATCTTGTACAGGTAACCGCTTGGATAGCAGCTTGCGATGATGAATGATCATTTTCAAGCAAAACATCAGCTTCTGTTGGTTTAACAACATTATGATTTCTGTATATTCCTCGAGGGGAACAAGAAAACGTCCAAATAATAGCACATTACATTTAATTTCTATGAGATGCAACATATGTCTATTCGTGCACTAGTACATCCAATCTCGACAGAAGGAACACGTCAATCACTAGGAATCACTAGGAAGAGGTATCTTGGTATATCTTGACGCTCGATACTTCCCAGTCTGTGAAATGATCTGCTGAATGCCGAAGCACAGAAAAAAGGTGGACGACTCACAAGCTTCATTAAATGATGCGCCGCTGGCTTGTATGAACTGGGCACAAGTCGCAAACCCAGTTTGTTGCTGACAACTGGCTGACTGTCCAGGTACACCAGTGCCACCCCAAACACCTTCAGCCCAGTCACCGCTGCACCAATGTTCGTCACGGCATCCCTTTTCAGGAGAAAGAGGATACACTCACCAAAGCGTAGTATCGAATATCACGCTGTGATCTCGGAACATGTTGGAAATATTACAAAGATTGGAGTTGGCCCAAAATGCCATGGGGTTGGACCAGCCTTGCGGTTGGGGTGCGCCGGCTGTGATATCATTGGGTATCGAGCCCCTTTGGAAGTACCATATTTTAATCCCCACGTCATTATCCCAATACACTGTTCCGAATTTATTAGCACCACTTGCTAGGCACGTGCTATCAACTTACTAGCGTAAACACCACCCCCAACCGAGTTGAAGCCGCTCCCAAAGCTAGTAGGGCTAGATGAGCGCACACCACATCCTGTGTTATTCGACTGCACAGCAGAACAATCGGTCCCTCCAACGACGGTACCCGTGATGCCCAACACACTTGCGTTACTGGTAGAGATGCTGCATCCAACTCCAGTATGGATCGTGGCTTGGTTATCCGTATAGTTGTTAACACCCTCCACAATATCAATCTCGCCGCCATTAGGCCAGTTGGGTCCGTTCGTCCAAAACGCTGTGTACAGTCAGGTGTTAATTCCAGCACCATGCACGAAAGGTGTGATATCTACCAGGCCACGTTCCACACCCCGTGGGCATATGCACGGCATCAAGAATCACTAATCCCTCTGTGAACGTCAAATTTGTGGTAATCCTCACGCTCATTCTATTATTCTGCACGGTAGGCGTTGTCTCCACTCTCATCACCGCATTCCCAGCATTATTGATTTCAATGAGTCTAGCACTTTGAGCTGTGCCTTGGTCTACGTATTGAACGTTTCCGTTAGTCGGGTCTGCGGCGGTAAAAAAGGACCAGCCGTCGAAGAAAGTGGAGCCTGAATATGTAGCAATCGGTTTCCAAGATGAAGATGGGCCAGGGGTATTGGCAGGTTGAGAAGTGCTCGCTGTAGACGTGGCACTCAGAGAGGAAGACCCGTTCCCGCCGGACACGACGACGCCACCGCCACCACTTGAGATACAGTACACATTCTGCGTTGGCGCAGAGCCAGGCTGCGCAACAAGGATACCACCAAGAGCTATGCGAAGATCGCGTGCTAAACTGGAACTGTGTCGAATGGCAACTCTGTGTGCATGGGATAGGAGGGAGTTATGGGCAGCTGTGAGTAACGGAAAAAGAATGAAAGTGGAGGAGAGCATAAGAGCGAGGGACATGGATACATGCATCGTTTCGGCAACGTGACTTTTACGAGAAATATGCTAGAAGGTGTTTGATCAAGTCGAGACACGTCGTGAAGTGGCCAAATGGTCGGAAGGGTCGACAAGGCAGGAGAAGGAGACGGAGTGTACAGAAGACGAATGAGATTGAGGATCCAAAAAGAAATTGCTGCGGTTTGTAAGATCCGGTCAACGAGACCCGATAAATGGAAGACACTCCCAGCGTAGTCTTGGGCTCCACGATCGCCTTGTAGCAGGAAGTCGTCTACGACTCCTGGAGTCAAGATTAGTGTCACGGGATACGATGTACGGAAATAACAGGGAATCCAGGGGCTGCTAGCCTGGGAGTGAACAAAGAAAGAAATCTAACTCGGGAGTTCGTTTCAAGAACGACGCGATGATAGAGAATGAGGTGGGAGGGAAGACGACGTACCGAGATCCTTATCTAGGACGAGCAAGGCAATGCTCTTCAAACGCGGCCTGAAAGATGGTGGTCAAGGAAAGAGTGTCAAGTGAGTCAAAGTCGCGCGGTGAGGGCGAACACGAGGCAGTAGGTGGTATGATCGCCGTGCCAACCCTCCAAGGCAGTGAACGAGGGTAAGGAAGGAGTCGGTGACCTGCCACACGACAACCGCAGTACATTGTCTGGCAAGTTGGACGACAATTGAAGGTCGGAGTGGAAACAGTCCAAGTATAATAAACGTCAAGAGAAAGACTACTCGAGCAAACACAATAAAATATGACAACAAGCTAATAGGCGAATGGCCCCAAACACACGAGGGAAAAAAAAAAAAAGAAAGGAAAGGACCTTCGCAACCTCTGGTTTTTCAGTGGTGCGACCCGGAGAATGCCTCTCGCACGCTCCTCCGGAGCTCTTCATGCTCCCTGCCATTCGAGCTCCCCAGTGACGACCCTCCAATGTGAGAACCAGCTAAGCTTCGTGGCACACCACCCTCAATGTCACCGTCTACGAACTCGAGGATGCGTCTCGCAAGCAGCTGTATCTCCCCCTGCCCTTCACCTGCCTCTGTGTCGGCATATGACTGTGAGACAGAATGGTGTGAACGAGGTGTGCCAATTGAGGAAGTGGGTGTTGGCGTCCGCGACGATGCAAGCTGGCGGATAGGAGGATTCAGCAGGCCAGAATTCCGTATGTTGGTCATCAACTGCGGATCTGAAGAGGGTAATCAGTCGGGGTGAGCTGAGATGAACTAACATCATACCCCCAGACTCTAGCAACTGCACAATTGTCCATACAGCGATGTGCTGGAACGTCGCGTCTGGGCTGGTGAGGAAGTTGTACAGGTATCGATGTATTCCGCCATCAGGTTTGTCCCACACATCATTAAACGCTGAGTAGTCGTCCGTGGCCGTCCGCCCGTCTTAGTAGGGAGGAAAAAGGTCATGAAGCATACTGCAGTGACTCACGGCGGGCATACCTTTTGAGGACAGATTGCCGAGAGCCGCAGCGCTATTGCCCTGCACCTCGGAACTGGGAGAATTCGTCAGAGGTATGAGGACTTCACAGATACCCATCTCCAAAAGTTGACCCTTGAGTTCGTCTACAGAGTGTCAAATTCAATCACTCTGTCATCGTGAATCGCCTACCGCTCAAGGCCAAAACAGCAACGCATGCCGTCATCTCGCTTTGTACGTTCATCGGCACTTCGAGAACGAGTTCCTTGATAGATTGTACAGCTCCAGCCTTGACAATCGCCAACTTGTTCTTCTCAGAGCTAGCAGCAAGGTTACGAAGCGTAGAGATAGCGTGACATTGAACCTCCTCATTATCCTTGAACGAAAGGAGGTTGATCAAGGGTTGGAGAAAACCAGATTCGATGATCGGTGACTCGTTCTGTGGATGTATCGAAACATTACGGACACAGGCAGCAGACGATAGGATAAGCGGGAGGTAGGTTGACTGCAGAAGGCGTAAGAGGGAATTGAGACCATCAGCTTTTACAATCTCCAGCTGATATTTCTCTACAATAACAATACCCAAGGATCAGTGGGCCCGAAACATGTGCAAGAAGTGGAATTACCATCGCTAGCAAGATTCCGTAGTGCCAAGGCAGCTTGACATTGCACCTTAAGAGAGGGACTATCCATGAGTGCAACGAGACTCGTGACCAGTTTAGGCTCGGTTTGAGCAAGTTTCTTGCGGTTCATGGCATCGACGGCGATATTGCTGAGCGCCGTAGTGCAGTAATACTGTACGTCCGTGTCCATCGAATTAAGAAGACTGACCAATACAGGGATTGCACCTGCATTGACGAGTTGCTGCCGATTTTCGTCTATACGAAAAACCTCAGCATTGCTGATGCCGCTAGTATTGTCGGATTAAGTCACGCACCCGAATGTGTCATGTTGAGGAGAGCACCAGTAGCATTGCGCTGAACTCGCATATCTTTGGAACGAGCAAGGCGAGTGAGCGGGACGAGGGCGCCGGACTTTGCAATCTTTGTCTTGTTGTCATCTGCACGTGGTGGGAAACGAGGATAAGAAGTATGTCCATCATCAGACAACATGCAAGGGCCCACACACTCACCATGTGTTGCAAGATTTGTTACGCAGCCGACAGCATTACATTGAACCTCTACGTTTGGACTGAGCATCTGTCTGATGAGGGGTTCGAGGCCACCGAGTTTGACGATGAGGAGCTTGTTGTCGGCTGGAGGGGAATGATCCACATGTGTTGGGCATTAGAAACACGAGCGAAACCCACTGTTCACTGCCAAATTGCCGAGGGCTGCACTGGCTGCACGTTGAACCTCGGTGTCTTGGCTAGAAAGAAGGAAAAGAATAGGATCGAGGGTATCCCGACCGACCGGACGGACTTCCTTCTCGGTGATTTCAGCAAAGGCGAGTGCGGCACTACGTTGGAGGTCGACATTGTCTGAGAAAGAGAGTGTCGTTAGGGCGGTGAGGGGCGATCCCTGGAAGAAATTAGTGGTCGTGCGATCTGCAAAAAGGGAACTTGAAAACTAGGGGTGGATGTGCGGATGAAGAGCATACTCTCGAGATACTGGAGGAGGTCGGCCACTGCTTCACGTTCGTTTTCTAACAAGAGGGGTTCGTACTGCTGAGATCTACGTGAACGGACTAAGAAAGAGATGTAGTCAGATGGAAACTGCGGTGGTACAAGCGGAAACGCGCACAGCAGGACTCGCAGCAGCTGTTCACGACGCCCATATTGTCGACGGAGCAGGCCAAAAAGTTGAGCTTGGACGAGAAAAGGCTACATATCGTGGGAATAATACTCGCAAGTTGCCGGTAGTCGCCATGTCCTAACCCTAACCCTAATCAAACTGCTGTGGTCCCGACGAAATGGCAGAGCCAGCCTGGCAAGAACATATACGCCTTCGCCTCGCCGAGCGCAACGTCAAGCAGAACGCGTTCGCGTCGGTCATCGAACAATGTTAGTACTCAGTCTCCTTTCTTCGTCTCCCGACTCATCTCAGCAGACCGCAGACTAGCACAGCAGACCAAGCTCCTGAAAGAGCGCAATGCGTCCCTCCTCAAAGCAGTGGGTTCAGTCCGCGCCAATCCGTCTAGCTCAACTGTGTACATACCCGGTACTGCGTCTGGAGAAGAGTAAGTCGACCCTCGTGACGCCCTTCATTCGCCTACATCCTCTTCGTGTAGGAACCCTGTCCGTGCAGCCTACATGGCGTCCCTCGAGTCTCAGATATCTTCCCTACGGGACGAACTCGCCTCCGTGTACAAGACACAGGGCCAGAATGCACAGCGCCTTCTCGCAATGAACGAGACTCTCCGCGAAAAAGAGGAGCTTTCTCGCATTGAATCAGAGAACCTTCGCAAAGCGCGGGAGGAAATCGACCGTCTACGAAGAAAGGTCGACCAACATAATGAGCTGATGACGGAGAAGGATCGCACTGCACAAGTTAGCTCCCGATTTCCCGTTTCCAACGCGATCTGTAATGTCACTTGACAGGTTCTTCACGATGAGATCAACACGCTCCAGCTCGAACTCGGTCAAATCGAAGAGCGTAATCAGATCCTTACAAAAGACAATGCCAAACTCCTTCAGCGCTGGCTCGACGACAAGCAGACGCAGGCTAACAAGATGAACGAAGCAATGGACTTTTACGAGGACATGCGCTCGCGACACCAGGCTGTTGTTAACTGGCGCACTACGGACGGGCCACAAGCACCTTCTAGCATGTCGTCGGGAAACGGGGTGCGCCTGGGGGAATCGACCGACTCGACGACGACGGATGGGCAGAGATCTCGGCCACAGATGAATCAGGATCAGAGTCCGAATGGTTAATCGTGCATGAATAGATCTCCCTCCGTCGTTTTGTTACCCCACATTATGGTCGCACACAATCAAACAAGTAACATTTTGGATGGAGAGCCATCCTCTACGGAGGATATAGAGAGAAGTAAACTGAGTTGTGCAAAGACCAGACAAACGTTTAAACGCGTCAACCTCGACGGAACAAGATAGAAGATCGGGGTGGTAGTGCAACAGATGGAGATAATGATCAAGGCAGGAAAAAGTATGGATGACAGTTCGGGAGATACCATACATAACTTCTTTCATCTGTTTTGATTGAAATTCTGCAAAGTTAAGAAAGGAACAAACTGTAGACGTAGAGGAAACGGGCTGTTTGACTCTGGAAGCAATTTCATGGCTACAGTCACGAGAGCACGACGACGGATGATTCAAAAGAATATAACAATGCAGAGTAGCGGAAATTTCAAGCACCCTGGCTCTCTGTGCCCGGCTGGGCAGCTTGTTGGCCGTAATATCCTACACATAATAGTCAGCGAAATCCACCGGTTTCTCATAGAACCTTACCACCCCAGTAGTTGGAATAGTACGAACTAGGGTCCCCAGCGGGCCATTGAGCCTGAGCACCCGGAGCTGCAGCGCCCGCTGCAACAGGTCCGTCTGTCGTACCTGACTGACTAGCCCCCAGTCCACTGCCGACGGTGCCGGCAGCAGCCTGCGGCATGCCTGGACTTGCAGGATTGGCGCCACCCGCTGGCTGGTTCGGAAATCCAGGGTATGCACCAAAGCCGTACTGTCCATAAGTGTTGGGTTGCGGCATGCCATACATGGGCTATGGGAACACGAAAACGAGATGAACGAGAAAATAAAGCGCAAGGTGATATTGCTTACCATATTGCCATACGGAGCCGCAGTAGGAGAAGGACTCATAGTAGTGGGTTGCACAGTCGCGCCATCAGCCCTATCCTTGCCCCAACTACACTTGATTGGCCTGCCGTGCACCATCTGACCTTGCAGCTGAACGATCGCCATAGCAGCATGCTCGTGGGTATCCAATTTGACGAATGCGAAGCCACGATCAGCCTGCATGCGAATCTCGGAAAGATAGCCAATAGATTGGAACAGTGGAATGAGGTCTGCTTGGGTGCAGTAGGGCACCAAGTTGCCGACATAGACAGTAGTGTTGTAAGAAGGCGTTTGCTGGACAACGGCCTCATAGGAGAGGGGACCACCCTGGAAATTGATTGGTGCGGGTGCAGTACCAAGCGTTCCAGTGGGACGGGGAGGAGGAGCGCCTCCTCCCTGCGTTTTTTGATTCGCCCAGTTGACGCGGATGGCGCGCGAGCCGAGCCATTCCCCGTTCATGGTAGCGATAGCTTGCTCGGCGTCTGTCTTGTCCCTGAACGCTAGGAAGCCGTAACCACGAGATTTGCCGGAATTCATATCCCACATCACGCGAGCATCGGATAAGGTGCCAAAAGCGCTGAAAGCCTTGGCAAGAACCTCATCATTGACTTCGGGGGAGAGATCGCCGACGAAAACATGGTAATGGCCGGTAGTGTCCTCCTTGTTTTGCTGACCCTGGTAGGCCCAGTTGACACGAATTTCTGTATCGAAAATTTTACGACCATTGAGGGTCTGCAGAGCGGTCTCTGCAGCGCGCATGTCGAGGTACTCGACAAAGCCATAGTTGAGGCCGCCATGTTGGTAGTTACGGTCTGGGATAATTTTGACATGCTGGACTGGGCCGGCGACGGCAAATATCTCGGTGAGCATGTACTCGGTGACGCGAGGGCTGAGGTTGCCGACGTAGAGATGAGCCCGCCTCTGACGGATGGGGAGTCAAGCGGGGAAGGGAGAGGGAAAGGGGAACATACCGGAGCCTCGGCCGGGCCACCCATGGCCATAGGGTTCATGACTCGAAGAGAGACAGAATCTGACAAAGGAAGTGGAGAGTGAGTTGGACGGACGGGGAGAGCACGCACAGGAGGAAAGAGATAATCTGATGAGGGAGGGACGAGACGAGGAAGACGAGGGAGATGGAAAAAGACAGACGGAAAGGAGAAAAAAGAGACGAAATGAGAAAAGGAGGAGACAGAGAACACGAGAGAGAGAAAAGAGGAGGAGGAGACAGACGAGTTCACTCCCTCAGGCGCAGCGCGACACAGATCAAGTCAACCTACGTACGAAATCACAGCCACAATTGCATGGGAACGACTCCCACTCTGTCTCGGTCGTCCCCGGATACAGATAGTATT
Organism: Singerocomus inundabilis; assembly: GCA_038089075.1. Classification (NCBI taxonomy): domain Eukaryota; kingdom Fungi; phylum Basidiomycota; class Agaricomycetes; order Boletales; family Boletaceae; genus Singerocomus; species Singerocomus inundabilis. Next base: position 17,845 of record JBBPKD010000034.1, read on the forward strand.
GGAGCTCGTCTACACCTTGCCGGGCACGTTCAACAACACGTTGCCCCCACTGCTCGGGATATACGACACGTTACCGTTCCCCGCCAACGACTGCACGATCGCCTTGCTTGCCTCAATCTTCCGCAGCGCCAAAAACGCATCCCCCGCCTTTTCCAGCGCCCTCGACACCGTCGCCGCAGCCTCCGCCTCCCCCTCTGCACGGATCACCGCCGCTTGCCGCTCTTGTTCCGCCTGCAATCCCCTCAGCACCACACTCGGCACCAGCACAATATGCTCACCTTTTCTACGATGAACTTGGCGCGCTCAGCATCTGTTACCGTATCAGCTCTCTCGTCCGTCAAGCATTATCTGACATACCTTGTTGTGCAATCTGCTTCGCTTCGACAGCCTGCAACGTTTCAGTCGCTCAGATGCTCGCCGTCCATTCCCATTGACCACAAACCTGTGTGAATTCCTGAAAAAAAAAAAAAAAAAAAAAAAAGGGTCACATGAGTCATCACGTCCTCATCCTGTTCGGAGACCCACCTTTCCAAATGTCAAATGTGTGATCGACACATCTTCCAATTTTATGTTGAATTCACCCGCACGCTGCAAAAGATCCGCTCGTATTCTAGATGACACCACCTCTCGTTGTGTGATCAACTCGGCCGCATCAAATTGTGCAACAATCGCCTTCAGCACTTCATTGCCAATAGAAGGCAGAACACGCTCATCATAGTCCAACCCCAAGCTCTGGTATATCTTGGGCAGGTGATCTGTGTCGGGCCGTGAGAGTACACGCAGTGTGATGGAAACCATTTGCAAGTCTTTCGAACCCGTCGTGGTCGAGATGTTCTGGTTCACGCGACGCATCAGTAATATCAATGACGAACACCAGCTAAACACTTGCTCTAGGCTTGATGCGGCAGTCGTACAGAATAGCCCTCTGCAACCAGGGCACCAAAAAGTGGGTACCTTCGCCCGTGGCCTGATAGCGTCACCTTGTGTCCAACCACAGACGAAAGCGGGAAAAATAAAAATAAAAAAAGACCGCACCTTGTCTTTTACACCAGAGAAACGATCAAACATGACTGCTCGGAAACCTCCAGGCACATCATAGATGCTGGCTTGTACAAGCACGAATGTAATGCCCAATGGCACTGCAGACAGGGTGTGTGAGCTTGTTCATTTTCGTGGTTCAAACCGTCAAGTTACCTAGCAGACGAGTCGCAGCTTGTGGAAGAGCCATGAGAGAAACAAGGCGTATGGAATCGTTACTTGGGACTAAAAAGTAGTGGTCGACCAAAAGGTAACAAACACGAGACAAATAACAGCTCTACTCAGTAACGGACTTGATCGTCAAGTCTCCCCTTCTGTCCATATCTCCTCCCTCCATTCTTGCAGAGTGGCTGCCAAACTGCATCGCACGTTTTTTCCTCATGCTCACCTCCACAAGTCCCACCTTTCTCGCTGCGAGCCTTAACAACATCTTGTCCCCGATTCCAACATCCAACTGTGGGTCTAGCTTTAGGTGCACCGCAAGTCCTGCAAGGAATGACACAACAGAAAGCGAGAGAAATGGGTGTCTTGTTTCTTTGCCGTGCGATGATATAATTCGGTCATCACGCCCCAGATTGCGTGAGGGGATACGATCGAGCTCAAGTTGGAGCTGATGAATGATGTTCACAGAATGGAAAATAAATAAATAAAAGAGTCATCTGGGCTCACCTCGTCGATCACGCCCTGCCAACCCCGTGCCGCGAAAGCGCTCCGGTGGCGTCCATACCCACCAAGCAGCTCGTCTGATCCCAGTCCACTGAATAGGACTTTTGCGGGACTCGTGTATGACCTATAATCCGAGGTCGGAGCGTCACGCACGTATCCTATGCCCCGTGAAGCGAAATACAGCGCGAAAGAAAGACTCTATCACCGAACATGAGACAACACTCAGAGCAGAAGAGTGAGTTTGGTGCGCACGAGGTCCATGACAGTTCTGCTGGGATACATCGTTGCCTCCACTGCCGATCTCGCAGCTCGACTTTCCTGTTTCATATTACTCTGAGGGACGCGATTCCTCCGGATCATCTCCGCCTTTACCTCGTACGGAACATCAATCTCAACCTTATGTAGTTTCAATACATCGACCAACCATAGGTTTCAGTGCGAAACTTACAAAGTTCCACACCCTTCCCGGACATAGTCTTCTGAGCTCCTCCACTTCTTGAAGACCTGTCATCCTGTCTGGAACCATGTAGGATGACAGTTCCTTATTAATATTACCACTCGAATTTTCCGCCGTCTTCAAATGCAGTTTTTTCTTTTTCTTAGGAAGCGCTCCAATATTACCATCCAGTTGTACTTGTATTTTACGTGGGTTCTCAAACGCCACGTTTAACAGGTCGATCGGTTCATCTAGCGGAATATGTCTGACCATAGGGAAATCATTAGCAACACTAAGGGTCTGTATATGTCTTTACATACCGATGTGCAAAGAAGGCCAACATCGTGGAGTCTATCCCTCCACTAAAAAGGACGGCAACCCTTGCATTGACTCCGTCTCCTGGCGCTTGTGGGATATTCCTTGTACGTAGCATAACACTTCTATCGAGCTGGTCTATGAGCTGTTCCACTGCCTCTACAAGGGACGCGGGAAGAGGAGTGGCATTAAGACCCTGTATTCTTGAGAAGTCATCAGGTGGCAGCGATTGGTTGACTTTTCTAATGACACTCTATTTGGGGTAAAAGAATAAATAAAAAATTTGTTTGATGGATGTTCACATACGAATGGCATACGTTCACTACTTGTCCGGAGTATAGCAAAGAAATTGCTACAGAAATCAGCTACGAACTGCAAATGGCATTGCTTTCATCAGATCTAGCTGGCACAAGTCTAAAAATGCATACGTTTTCAGGGCCACGGAGTGTGTTGAGATCAAGGACAAATATCCCATCAGTTGAAAGCTCCTCGAATTCATACGTGTCATCGCCGCCAGCCGACACGGATGCAATCAGGAAGATCGGATTGGTCAAAGTAGGCTTGTGTACTAACAGCGACCGCCGACCAAGGGGATCGCGTGCAAAATACAGCCTCTTTGTCGACCCCTATAAAGGATAAAACAAGCGAGAATTGGCAACCAGTTACAGGGCTAACCTGGTAAAACACAAACGCGTATCTGATTGTGGGAATGTGGGAATGCACCCGGCGATAGGATGAAGAACCTACGGGCCTTCGATGCGTCCGATAGTTTCTGAAACCGAAAGTGGCTCCTTCGCGACCCGAAAGCTTTTAAATACTTTCTGACCGTCATTCTCAGCGAGTCCGATCTTTAGAAGGTGAGTCCTGAAGATGAAAGGTTCGTGTAGCTGGCCCATACCTCCAAACCCTCGAATACCTATACGAATGGCAGCAGGGATATAGCACGATGGGCACCAACTGGAATCGAGTTCATGACTGACTAACGTACCTCCCCGTTCCAGCACAATACATCCCCGTCCTCAGCATGAGGTTGCACGATCGGTACATCACCTCTCAACTGAAGTTCCGAGGCATAGAACTCCAGGGCATGCCTTGTCGAGATCTCTGATGAGTTACAAGGCACGTTGTGAATTGGAATGGTGAAGGACGTTGTGCGTTGTGCATCCGGACCTGGTACATCCAGTTTTCAAGGTTTGAAGATGCCTCGACGCGTCTGTCTGGTTATGTAGAAGGCTCACCTCGAGCTGCATTTGCACGCTTTAGCTTGTCAGACACGATGCGGAAAGCATCTTCGTCTGCACAGGTGCTGCAGGTGCGCAGAGAGCAAAAAATTCCGCACATGAAAATATCGCTTGCAAAGGAACATACACATCTCCTTGGATTACTGTAATAACCAAGCTTCATTTTTTTTTTCTACTATCGTGGCAACACAATCTAACGCCCGCCCGGTTACAGTCAAACCCCTAGTAGGGGCACACGTACAATCTACATGCGTCAAAAACTAGCCAGAACCTTATATTTAGACAGAGTATGTGCTGGCGGACACGTTTCCACCACGACCAGTCCAGTTGACATCTGAATAGGATTATGAGCACGTATATAAGTAAATGGACGATCATTTAAAACGTACGGATGTCTTCGCCTTTCTTCAATCTCGCGTTTTCTTTTCCGGGGAGAACACGGAAGGTGTGTGCACCAAAGTAGTCACGCTTTAAAGGACACCATGAATTAGTGAGAGGTAGCACTATGCACGAATGTAATATATACCTGCGCCTGAAGGATATTAGCAGGGACGATTTCACTCCTGTAGCCATCGAAGAAAGCAAGAGCGGTACTGAAAGCAGGGGTAGGAATTCCCCACAGAACGGCCTGGGCAATAATGCGTCTCCAACCAGGCTGTGCGTAGTGGACAGCTACAACAGAGTATAAGTATTGCACTGAGTATTATTAGCCCAACATACCCTTGTTAAAGAAGTCATCAAAGAGGAGAGATTCGAGTCGGGAATTCTTTTCGTAGGCGGAAGTAATATCACCAAGGAAAACACTCTTGACGTTCGTGAACATGAGAAAATTTTAGGCTATGATATGTGATTTATTGACAAACCTTGATGATGCATCCACCACGCCACATACGGGCAATTCCAGCATAGTTCAAGTTCCAGTTCAGCTGTATCGTGTGTCAAGAAACTTGTCTCTTGAGATAACCCATCACAAACCTCCTTGGCAGTCTCCCTCATGAGCATGAAGCCCTGTGTGTATGAGATGATCTTGGAGGCATAGAGAGCTTGTTCTAGATCATCAATAAATTGCTGCTTGTCACCGCGGAAGGGCTCCTTCTGCGGACCAGCAATGACCTTGCTTGCGCGCGTACGTTCATCCTTGATCGCGGACAAGCAGCGTGCGAACACAGCCTCGCCGATCAAGGTAACTTTGTGATTGCATCAGATTAATCATCAAGTCAGAGTTTGATATCCTTGTGAGAAAGAGCGACATACCAGCGGTGCCAGCGTCGAGAGCAGCAATGGCTGTCCACTTGCCAGTACCCTTCTGCCCGGCCTGGTCCAAGATCTTGGTGACGAGGGGAACGCCATCATCATCATTGAACTTTAATATGTTCGTGGTAATCTCGATGAGGAAGGAGTCGAGGACACCTTTGTTCCACTTTTCAAATGTCTCCGCAATTTCTCGTTCATGAAGACCAAGACCACGCTTGAGGATGTCATAGGCTTCAGCGATCAATTGCATGTCACCGTATTCGATACCTGTGATTCAATCTCAGGTTCGCGAAAGCAAGAGTGGCGGCAAAATGATATACCGTTGTGTACCATCTTGACGTAGTGTCCTGAACCTGTCTCGCCAACCCAGTCACAGCAGGGCTCCCCGTTGACCTGTGCGGCAGTAGCCTGGAATATTTCTTTGATGGCGGGCCATGCCTCAGTGGAGCCACCGGGCATGAGGGAAGGGCCGTGCCGTGCGCCCTCCTCACCACCGGAAACACCGGAGCCAACAAACAAAAGCCCCTTTGCCTCTAGTTCCTTGGTGCGGCGGATGGAGTCTGGATAATGTGAATTACCACCGTCGATGATGATGTCACCCTTTTCGAGGTAGGGCTCGAGCTGAGAGATGAAGCTGTCAACTGCAGGTCCAGCCTTGACGAGGAGGATGATCTTGCGTGGACGCTTGAGCTTGGCAACGAGCTCTTGAATGGAGTGTGCGCCTTGGACATTTGTGCCTTTGGAAGAGAAAGATAAAGGGGTGATTGGGGCACACGATATGATCGCGTACCCTTGGCCTCATTGGCAAGGAAATCGTCGACCTTGCTGGTGGTCCGGTTGTAAGCAACAACAGTGAAGCCTTTGTCGTTCATGTTCAGAATCAGATTTTGACCCTAGAGCAGACTTTCAGGGTCGGGGAGCGGAGGGGGGGGGATACGCACCATGACGGCAAGGCCGATAAGGCCGATGTCACCACTGGATATTGGAGTGGTTAGCAGTGATGACAGGGAATAGGAATGGAGGAAACGTACGTTGGAGCAGACATTGTGAGGGATACGGAGAGGGGTGCAGATGGGTTGGATGGGTCAGATGGGTGGACCAGATGAAGGATCGCAGCGTGAGACTTGGACAGCCGTGTGTGCTGGCAGGAGCTGGAGAGGTACACACAGCAAGTGAAAATGCGTTCAAAAATGTCAATTTTTGAGGGAGACCGTTCCTACAGGTCTACACGCTCGTGCATTGTCGCGCACACGTCGCTTGACCGTGGAGTCCAGTCCAACACCTTCGCCTATGGTTACCACCCACGCCCAGCATCTATCTACCCACCTAGACCACAGCATTGTCTGCCAGGGATGGCTGCTCAAAAAGAGGAGGAAAAAGATGCAAGGTATGCGCCCGAGCCCGACATAGTAGAGCCCACGATCCACCGCATCTGCAGGGTTCGCGCGTCGCTATTTCGTGCTGCACCAGTCGGGCACACTTTCCTATTCACTAGATCCTAAACACCCTGTTCGCGATCGAATATTCCTGCCTCATGCCGCACTCTCCACAGTCGTGGGGCGCAAGGATATCCATCTGGACTCGAATAGTGCCACGTTTCACATTAAATGTCTCAGTGCGGAGGACTTTGATGCTTGGATGACCGCTTTCAGGCAAGCAAGTCGCACTGATCATTCTGGCATCCGTGTAAAACAGTTTCAAGCAGGAAATTTATCGTAATAGATGGCCGCCGGTCAAGTGCAAGCAAATTAGTTCCCAGACTGACCCATTCTCAATGGAACAGATCTGGTATCATTGCCGAGGACATGGGGTTGGTATGTCTGAGTGTTTTCCACGAAAAATTCAGTCTTCACTTTGCCAGACAATTGTTGAATTGGAAAGTGCGATCACCGCACTTCATGCTGAGGACTCGTCGAAGAAGAGCAGCTCTCTCAAATCCAAATCGGACAAGGGAAGGTCCAACGACCACAGAGATGTTGGCTCAGTTTTCAGTAAATTTAAAAAACGTAGGTTTCGACGTGTACCCAGGACGCTGGAATGTTGAACCATGCGTCTCTCTATTCCTTTGACAGCTGGGACCCATGCTACTCATGACGATGATGCTTCGGTTCATCCCAATTTTGACAGTTGCGTTAACACCCACCTTCAACGTGCTCATATCGCACTTGCGTCCCTAAAGTCTCAGCACGCTGCTCTGGTGAGGTCACTCTACACGGTGCAAAACGACGCGCTGCAAACGACGGTGCGTGGGTCTCCGCTGCCGAAGACCACCGAGGAGAACACCGACAATCATTTTTCTGCATCCCGTTTATCCATTTCGTCGAATCATCAGTCAACAAGAGTATCGTGCATGACGGATTTGAGTGATGGGCCACCTGTGGAATGGTTTGACGCGGAAGATAACTTTGGGGAAGAATATTTACTCGAAGATACAGCGCCTGAAGAAGAGAAAGCACGATTTGTATCGCAGTCTGGGAATTTGATCTCACACGAGTATGGAAGCGCATCTAGTGACGAGGAAGACCATACACCACCGAAAACTCTCCGAGACGATGATTCGTCTTTAAGTGTGCGTCAGATCGTCAGGCGAACTCACTTACCTTCAGGGCCCATGTGTGATGAAGGCAGTCTATTTGCTATGCTGAAGAAAAATGTCGGCAAGGTGTGTTCTAGTTACTTCATTATGTGATGGAATTAAGATCTCACCCACTAGGATTTATCGGCCATGACATTTCCTGTATCTTTCAACGAGCCTTTGACTCTCTTACAACGCACAGCTGAGGAACTGGAGTACCACGGATTGCTACAACAAGCGGCTGAAGCCAATGAACCAGTCGAACGAATGTGTTTTGTCGCTGCGTTCGCGATATCTAGTTACGCGCACACGAGGCATCGCTCCGGAAGGAAGGGGTTGTAAGTAGGGCCTGTTGCATATGCGAGCTTTAGCTGAAGTTATTGCCAGCAATCCAATGCTTGCGGAAACGTTCGAAGACGTTCGGATGAAATTTATCGCGGAAAAGGTTTCGCACACCCCGATCGTCATTGCTTATCATGCGGAAGGGGATGGGTGGGAACTACATGGCACGTCTGCCGGAAAGACCAAGTTTTGGGGTTAGTCGTCGCAGTACACCCCCCATGCAAAGCGTGCATGCGAGCACCTCACATTCCTTGTAGGTAAAAGCTTAGAAATCATCCCCTTAGGGACGACACAGCTCAAGATAGGTGATGATCAGTACGAATGGTGAAAGGTATCCTTGTAGCGTGTGATGATACTAACTTAATCGTACAGGAACAAACCATCCTCTTTTATGCGAAATCTTATGATGGGAAGCAAATACCTCGAACACTGTGGAAAGATGTCAATTAAGAACGTGGTTAGCGGCGCCAGTTGTGTTGTTGACTTCAAGCAAACAGGTTACTGGGGCGCCTCCAACGAGGTTGTTGGTACAGTTCTCTCGAGGTCTGGCAACGTATGTGCACGTATTGAGGGCAGGTGGGATGATCAAATCGTACTCGCTCTTGATTCATCGCACCTTCGCGTGCTCTGGCGCATTGCGCCGTTTCCGAGACAGGATATGGAATGTTATGGATTCACAGCGTTCGGGGTCACTTTGAATGAGATTACCAGCGACCTTGAGGACAAGCTCCCACCTACAGACTCACGATTCCGACCAGATGTGCGCGCACTCGAAGATGGAAACGTTGACGAAGCTGAGGCACAAAAAGCGCGACTGGAGGAATTACAAAGAGATAGACGAAGACACGGTGCAGACCGAACTCCCCAGTGGTTCAAGCAGGTTGGCGAAGACTGGGTATATAAAGGAGGCTATTGGGAGGCAAGAGCGACGGGATGGAGAGAAGCCCAGGTCAAGCCCCTCTGGTGATAGTCGTTGGAAGTTTTTTGGGTTGTCCAGTATTGGTCTACATGATAGAGTGTCGAGTGGACACCCAAATGAGGAAATGTCAACATGCGTCCATCTCTTTGGAGTCCGGTACGCGGCGACTGCAAACGCACAGCGACGATGTCCCTGCTGGTCTTCCAGCGACACTTGAGTCACTCAAGACGCGTCCTCCGACGTTGTTTTGCGACACATGCTCTAGCTGCCGAGAAGGACTGCACCTCGGTCACACCACCTTACACCAAACTACTCGAGAAGTTAGAACATGTACGAAGCCTGCTCAATAACAGGCCGCTGACCCTTGCAGAGAAGATTCTATATAGCCATTTAGCTGACCCGGAAAAGAACTTGTCTCGTGGTGGGAACATCAGAGGCGAGACCTACCTACAACTCAGCCCACAACGAGTAGCAATGCAGGACGCTTCGGCACAGTTGAGTTCTCCCTGTATCTTTCTGATGAGTCCACTTAACGCGCACCAGAATGGCATTGTGGGTCCCATTACATACAAGAGCTCTTCTTCGAGTTTACATAGTCCCAGATTGCAATTCATGAGTGCTGGTCTCTCTCAGTGCGCTGTGCCCACAAGCATACATTGTGACCATCTCATCCAGGCGGCTGAAGGAGCATCATCAGACCTTCAGGTGATTTTCTGTTCCTCTACGAGACTGCATTCCTGAAGCATCACTATAGCGGTCTATTGCTTCGAATAAAGAGGTTTTCGATTTTCTTGAGAGTGCTGCTCGGAAGTATGGGATCGAATTTTGGAAGCCTGGGTCAGGTATCATTCACCAGATCGTACTCGAAAATTATGCCGCTCCTGGGATGCTTATGTACACCCTTCTCTTCGTGGTGGATACACGGACTAAATATTTGTTTAATATAGGTTGGGCACGGGTGTGTATTCAAACTATTGAGTCTATGCGGTAGCAGTGATGCCAATCCAAAGACTCTCATACTCCAAATGCTGGAGGCCTCGGTTTGCTTGCTATCGGTGTTGGTGGAGCAGATGCTGTGGATGCCATGACTGGCACGCCTTGGGAACTGAAAGCTCCCCATGTGGTCGGTAAGATTCTCACTGTGTATGGAGAGTCCACTACTTCACACTGCCTCCAGGTATTCATCTTACGGGCCGGCTTAGTGGCTGGACGACTCCCAAGGATTTGATTTTGTATCTAGCAGGAAAGCTCACTGTCCGAGTACGCATACTTAGTCTCCCACGGGGATGTTTATTAACCAGCCTATAGGGCGGCACAGGACGTATCCTAGAATACTTTGGCCCAGGGGTTGCAGCTCAGTCGTGTACAGGTACGCCAAGGATTCTGCTGTCCGTCATACTAGCATTTGGACCACCATAGGATTGGCCACCATTGCGAATATGGGAGCCGAGGTGGGCGCCACAACCTCCACTTTTCCTTACACAGAAAATATGCGTGCATATCTTCATGCAACTGGACGTGGACAGGTAGCTCGTGCTGCGGACGAGACTGCCGAGAAGGGCTTTCTGAGCGCCGACGAGGGTGCTGAATACGACGAAGTAATTGAAATTGTACGTGCCATCGTGATAACAGTGTTTCCCTCGCTCGGACCGTCTCTATTCAGAATTTGTCGGATTTGGAGCCCATGATCAATGGCCCATTCACCCCAGACCTAGCTACACCCTTATCCAAATTCGGAGGTTTCGTCCGGGAGAGTGGTTGGAAAGACGAGCTTTCTGCGAGCCTGATTGGATCTTGCACGAATAGCTCCTACGAGGACTTGGTAACCTTTGCTCATGATGCTTGGAAGATGATACTTCCACTGACGTCCTCTAGACCAGGGTGGCAGAAATTGCAAAACAGGCAAAGAGCGTCGGAATGACCACGAAAGTTCCCTTCTTGTGTACACCCGGCTCTGAGCGCATTCGCGCGACTATGGAACGTGATGGGATCACAAGTACTTTACAGGACGTTGGTGTTGTCGTTCTTGCGAACGCGTGCGGTCCCTGTATTGGTCAAGTAGGTCTTTTTTTTCTCCTTAAATGTTGCCAATATCTTGCTGCAGTGGAAACGAGAAGACTCAAAGGGCGAAGAGAATGGTATGTGATACCCAGATAGTAGGTCTGCATACCGGAACTCATATGATTTGTGTCTGTTCTAGCCATTCTGACATCTTTCAACCGGTGAGTTGATTTATTATCTCCAGTTATCTTTCCGAGTAAAATTGTGTAGCAACTTCAAGTCGCGCAACGATGGAAATCGCTATACCATGAACTTTCTAACTTCACCGACTATTGTCACAGCGATGGCATTCTCTGGAAAACTGACGTTCAACCCTATGACTGACGCTATTACCTTACCAAATGGACAACTCTTTAAGTTCTCACCCCCATCTGGACAAGACCTCCCAACCGAAGGTTTTGCTGCAGGGAACACAGATTACTATCCATGTCCAATGCCAGAACCTCAATCAGAAACCCAGATCATAATTAATGAGGACTCCCAGCGCCTCCAGATCTTGGAACCATTTCCAAGCCACTTTGGACCTCAGAATCCGCGAGGACTTGAACTTCCATCTCTGAAAGTTCTCATGAGGGTGAGGGGTAAATGTACCACTGATCATATCTCGGCGGCTGTGAGTCAATTTTTACCAACTATTTTACACAATTTAATTGATCGCCATTGGTAGGGACCATGGCTGAAGTACAAAGGTCATCTCACTAATATATCGGAGAATCTCCGTATGTCGAATCACTGCACTCCAACTTGCGTTGATTGCTTTCATTCCAGTTATTACAGCCACCAATGACGAGGGCGGAGATATAAATGTGGCATTCGACCACGACCACGATGTTTCTCAGTCCAAGAGTGATACAGTTCCTGTCATTGCCAAGAGACTAAAGGCGAGAAACCGGCCGTGGGCCCTGATCGTTGACGAAAACTATGGTGAGGGGAGTGCACGCGAACACGCTGCACTGCAACCTCGATTTTACGGTACGAGCTTGTCCTTCACTTAAGTCGAACTGGGTTTAGGTATGATCCCTCAGGTTGTGCCATGATTGTTGCACGTTCCTTTGCTCGTATCCATGAGACCAACCTTAAGGTAGCTCGCGAGGAAAATATTTGACATACCGCTGATAATTGTCTTTCAGAAACAAGGTGTCCTCCCCCTCTGGTTTGTCGATAAGGCAGACTACTCGCGCATTGGCGCTGGAGACGTCGTAGAAACGTTTGGCCTCGAGGATCTCATGAATGGCGATGAGGACGCAGTTATTAACCTCCGCGTCACAAACTCAAGAGGGAAATCCTTCGAGATCCCTACTAGACACACGATGTCGTCAGATCAGGCCAAATGGTTGAAGGCTGGTTCAGCCTTGAACTTCATCCGCTCACAAATGGCGTAAATATTATATGCAAGGTGGTGGTAGAGGCAGGATACAGACCTAATTACTTGTCTTACCAGTCGCGATTGTTGTCAACTTCTTTCCTATGTCGGAAAGTTCTCTTGGATTCATGAGGTATTGTGTTTGCAATGCAGTGAGTGCACTCTTTGCCAGCAAAAGAGCCGAATCGGGTATGCCAGCTAGCTGTGCGACTTTGAGTCCATGGCTATCACGGTTCACACCCGGCCTAAGGCGATGGGAGTACGTGAAGAAGCCGTCCTGATCATCACATCATCATTGAAGTCCACTTTGCTTTTAAGTAAATAGAATTTGACCCACTTCAGTCTCGTTAACGTCGGTGCAGAAAAAACCAACGTTACGAAATACGCCATTACCATGATGATTCACCTCACTATATGCTAGTAGGTCCGCCAACTCGTGAAAATGAGTCGCGAACAATCCCCTACACCGATTATGTACCACAAGATGATGCAATGTCGCGAATGCAATTGCTAATCCATCTTTGACCGTTGTACCTCGCCCGACTTCATCCATGATGACCTAGCAGTATATTTAGTGTTGTCAACATTCAGTGGATGCACAGAACTGACCAAGCTCTTCGCCGTGGCTCGGTGTAAAATCTCAGCGGTCTCAACCATCTCGACCATAAATGTACTTCGGTCCCTAAAGACGTCATCTTTCGCTCCAACTCTTGAGAATAGCTTGTCAACGATTCCAACGACCGCGTATTCAGCGGGTACAAATGAACCTGCTTGTGCAAGGATTGCGAGCAAGGCGGTTTGTCGCAGAAAGGTCGACTTCCCTGCCATGTTCGGTCCTGTGATAATATGCAGGCGAGAGCGAGGCTCAAGAACAACCGAATTTGGTGCAAAGATTCGGCCCGATGTGAGCAAACCAAGTTCAACTGTGGGGTGGCGGCCATCCATCACCTCGTATGTAGCACTGCACACATGTTAGTAAGGTATGAACCGAGGCATAATATGCGACACATACTCGTCCTTGATCACCGGGCAGGTGAACCTCAGTTCGGTTGCCAGGTTAGCAAAACCAAGAGCAACATCTAGTTCATCCATTATTCTGGCATTGTGCCGGAGTTGGGAGGAGAATGCTTTCACCTATGAAACAAATGAGTGCAGCTGTGGGAAGATTGTGTTCAAAACAAACTTCATCACGCAAGGAGTTGAAAATTTCCTTTTCTGCATTCGTTATGGCAGTCGTAGTTTCCACAATCTGGCCTCCGAGCTGTGACCAAGGCTGCAAACCATCCATCAAGTATGAATGAGCCAAGCATGCAGCAAGCATACCTGGTAGAAATAGCTGCTGGTTGATGCACTCTCTGAAATAGTAATGAAAGATGGGTCGATCTTGATTTTGGCTTTGTCTCTTTTCGTCCTCCCGATATGAATGTGCATGCCTTGGGCAGGGTTCGTACGCAACGTCAGAGATGGAGCGCCTGAGAATGTTCAGCACAGTCAGATGACAAGGCAATGATTCTTACTGTAATGGGTCTGAAGGTCACACTCTAGAGTTCTCCTACGCTCGAGATGAGCACGTAATGTATCGTGCAACATAACTAGTCCCTCTGAGAACCTATGGGGTAGGGTATAAGTGTCTACGACTACTGGGTGGTACGCCTCACTCACTCTGGCCGGATGGTCCACTTATATATTCCGTGCGTAGCACATGAAGACTTCTGTTCGCCTTCAGGAGAATCACCTGCAAGAGATTCATTAGGTGATGAGGTTTGCAGTTCGACGTCCTCCAGTGCTAGAGTGATGCGCGTAGATAAATCATGAAGACTGATGATCCTTGACAAAAGGATATCGACACTGGACCAGTCCGCACCACGGGAGCTATCCTGCTCTGAGCGTTCCATTGTTTTCTCAAGCCCGAGTCTATTTTGGATGCTTATCCAGGTCTGAATAGTATGGTTGATCGAGAGGAGATCTTTGGGCTCTCCTCTGCAGGAAAGAAAACGCTGGACGATACGGCAAGCATCTTCGGAGTCTTGCAATAAACGTGCGATGTCATCTCGCAGGTGTGGCCGTCGATGGAAAAATGCAACTAGTGACTGCCATGCTTCGATCTCTCTTCGTGATGTACTGGGTGAGCCTAACAAAAGTAAATGTTGAAAGACTGCAGACTAGCAATTTGGTGGAAAAACAAACACAATCGACGAGTCAGGGAACGTGTTCCGCTGCTAGTCACAGTTCGCTTGACGACGCTCAAAAGGCTTCCAGTTGGCCCTCCTTCCCCTGCACCTTCACGTATTTCGAGCGCTTTGATGGTATGAGCATCGATTTGCATACGTTCATTGGTACCCTCTCGGCTGGGAACAACAAGCTGGGGCATGTGTTCCATGAGATTAACCCGTAAATAGGTTGTGAGTATATTGATGGCTACAGATTCTTTCTGTGTGTAAGTGGGAGCATGTTGGTGGGGGGTACTATCCACGGGCTCAACGTAGCTCAAAAAGTTGCCATCGTCTTTAAGAAGCTGTCGGATTGGATGAAATGACTTGTTCCTCAACTCCTGTGCGAGAACGATCTCTCGTGGACTGATACATGCGAGGTTGTCTTTGAGCTCTCCGAAGGGGACTGCCTTGGTGAAAAATTCACCCGTCGAGACATCAATCCACGCTAATCCAATCTCTTGTATACTGGGTTCACAAGAGGGAGTATCTGCGCTAATGGCAAGAAGGAAGTTGTTTTCAAAGGTATTTAAAAACGGTTCATCAATGAGGGTACCAGGGGTGATGACACGAACCACGCGACGGTCAAAATCGGGTTTTTGACCATTTGTGTAGCGTGGAAACTCTTCGCACATAGCAACGAAGAGCTTGTGCTGTTGAACCAACACCTTGAGGTGTTTGTCAAGGTGCATGATGGGAAAACCACACATGGGAACATCTTGCTTATCCCAAACGCGCGACGTCAGTTTGATGTCGAGTAGACGTGCAACTTGATTGGCCTGGTCAAAGTATGACTATTGGGCGCGCTTTAATACGACGATGCGCGTCTTTGCTGGTTCATACCTCGTAGAATTGGCCGACGCGGGTGAGCAGGATGCAATGAGAGTACTTGGATAAATTTGCCAAGATCTCGGTGGCAAGTGAGTTACGTGGTTGTCTAGGGGAAACATGTGTTTCTGGCAATGTTTCCAGCACTACGGGAGAGACAATTTTGGACTTGCGACCACGCATATGCCGCGTCGAATCTTGTACTACTTGGAAGATTAGCACGAAATGATGATATGATGGGTGACGGTACCTTGTGCGATGTGTTCGTGAGGTTGCTGGCGTCTCCTCGGAGCTTTCCCGCCGAGGACGACATCGGACTGTATGCTAGGAAGGAGTGGAGCTGGAGGTCGTTTGGGGAGCTCTGAGAATTGTTTTTTCGTGACGGAGGGCTGGCGGGCTGTGTGAGTGAAAGAAGAATGAAAAGAGCGGACAAAGGGAACGCGACGGAGGGACATGAAAGCACAAGATGCTCCTATGCGCGACGGTGGCGCAGGATGGTCGGAGCTTTAAAAACGGTTGGACAAGTTTCTGCTCGTCTTTACTCGCTTCTTCACCACCAAAATGTCTTTTGCAGGCAGACGCAGGGGAAACAAAGTCAAGAAGGGCGTTCAGTTCACGCTTATGGTCGTTGGTTTGTTTTTCCTTCTACCCTCTCTTTGTCATTTCCCTCACCTCTTACCCAGGTGCCTCTGGAACTGGCCGCACAACCTTTGTCAACACCCTTTGCGAGTCCGAAGTCCTAGCTCACAAAGTCTCCGACAATCCTGACACAGCCCACATCGAGGAGGGCATCAGGATTAAACCCGTGAACGTCGGTATGCCTGTCTCCTGTCCGCAGTCTTCCCTACCATTTAATTCTATTCCTGCAGAGCTCGAGGAGGACGGCGTTCGTATCGCACTCACCATCGTTGACACTCCTGGTTTCGGTGACAATATTGACAACGAGTTCGCGTTAGTATCTACTTATCCTCCTGGTACCTTTTTCTAATAATACTACTTAGTTTCCAAGAGATCGTTGGGTACCTTGAGCGGCAATACGATGACATCTTGGCTGAGGAGTCTCGTATTAAGCGTAACCCGCGCTTCCGTGACAACAGAGTTCATGCTCTGCTCTACTTTATTCCCCCTACTGGACACGCGTACGTAACAATAATTTTCAATAAACTACTAAACTCTTACTTTACTGACAGTCTGAGGGAGATGGACATTGAGCTGATGCGTCGCTTGTCCCCTCGCGTCAATGTCATCCCCGTTGTTGGCAAAGCAGACTCGTTGACACCAAGTGAGCTTCGTGGATTCAAGAAACGCGTTAGTTGTTTATGTGAATGCACCCGAACCACCGCTCATTATGCACCTAGATTATGGAGGACATTGAACACTATGACATCCCGGTGTACAATTTCCCGTATGACGTCGAGGAAGATGACGAAGAGACTATTCAGGATAATAGCGAGCTTCGGGTGAACAAGCCAAATACGTTGAGCTCCTCAGATATGTTGCTGACTTCAGACAGGCTTTGCTTCCCTTTGCCATCATTGGATCTGAAGAGGAAATCGATATCGAGGGACAACCCGTTCGGGCTAGGATATACCCATGGGGTGTGGCTGAAGTGGACAACCCGAAGCACTCAGATTTCAGCAGACTTCGGAGTGCCTTGTTGAAGTAATCTTTCTCTGCACTTTTCCTTATGTCTCGCTGATAGGAGAGCAGTTCCCACCTTGGGGATTTGAAGTCGCTTACTCATGATGTCTTGTACGAGACATATCGTACCGAGAAACTGTCGAGGACAGTACATGCGGACACCCAGTATGGTTGCGCTGTTGTCGCTTTATTTGATGTTGCTAAGTGACCTGTTGTGTTAGCGATTCTTCAATTCTTCCCGAAGAACTCGCGACACAGAGCGTCCGCCTCAAGGAAGAACAGCTTCGCAGGGAGGAAGAGAAGGTGCGCTGGTTGTGAGTTTCACGCGATCGATGGGTTGACTGTTTTGTAGCTTCGTGAGATCGAACTCAAGGTGCAGCGTGAGATCAACGAAAAGCGCCAGGAACTTTTGGCAAAGGAAGAATCTCTTAGGTTTGCTGTGCATTTTATCGGATGTTATAGAAGCTAATGGCTTGCTGCTGGACAGAAATTTGGAGAGTCGACTGGCAGCTCAAGGGTCGCAAGCTGAGTTCCGGGACTGAAGGCACCCAGGTGCCCAGCTTTGACCGCACGTATACCCAATGTCTATCCGCTCGTTACTTCTTTGTCCGTCTACTGCGCTCGTTTCTGGTTGTTTACTGTGCGACACTACTACCGGATAATTCATTGACATTCCTTGCGCATTTACCTGCGTTTCTTGCTGCATGTCGAGTCGTTTCCAAGCCTATGGTCACTGTTTTCTTGCCGATGCTGGAGTGGGTACGATAAGTAGAGTGTTGGGCGATATTCCCGCGAATGGGTCATATTCAACCTCCGACGGTCCTGACGCGGACAGGCGGCGTCCTGTCAGTGGGCATCATTTCCCTGCTGTCCTCCACGACCTCGTCGTTCTCCACGTCTCCACGTTTCCTCGCCTTTGTGCTGCATGTTTACTACCGTCCTATTCACCGCATAGCGTTTCGGCCCATACGCCATCCACCGGATTGCCAAACTCGCCGCTGATTCAACAATTATTTGAGCCGGTTGACCCACCGTTCCTGCAGGCACACATCATCGTCCTCTTGCTATCCTTCCACCAGGTCGATATTCATTTTCAACCTTGGCGGTATGGTATTCGAACTTTCTGCTCCTCATCCCGCCGTCCTCCAACGATCCCGTCAGTGGTCAGATCACTCGTCCGACTCCCCGGTTGCTACTTCATCTTCGTCCCCTCTCAATTTGTCTTCTTCTCAACCCGCCGTAGCACAACGGCGCCGTTCCGTAGCAGTAAACTTTCCTCCTGCCGTCCCGCCTCCTAGTCAACCGATTCCCCACGTTCCTCACCCTTCCTCAACCTTCTCTACTGACGAAGGGATAACTTCAACGACAGGTATCCCTGACGACCCTCAGTTCACTGCAAGGCACCGATCCAGTACGAGTTCCAGCCAAAACTCTTACAGTCGTCCTGCCGCTTCTGCCAACTTGACAGCCGTTGCCGCCTTTCCTCACAACCGACATCACGTTTCAACTTCGGCCCCTGTCTCTAATTCTAACAGCCCTCAACCGTTGTCGAACACTGTTGCTTACGCTTCCAGTCAGCCTTCATCCGACCCTGCACCAAAAAGTATGGCGCAGCCTGGTCACCTAAATACTGCAAGTACACGAGACATAGTGCCAGACCGTCTATTGCTTTCTCCGCATCATCCACATTCGTCCTCTGAATCACGGCCCTCTTCGCGTCGCGCATTGACGAGGGCATTAGAACTCGCACGAGAGGCAGTCCAACTTGATGCAACGAATGATGACCCCCATGCTGCCGTGATAGCATACGGCAGGAGTGTTGCTCTCCTAAGCGAAGTCATGGAACGAGTACAAAGGGGCGAAGATACTTCAGATGGGCGCAGGAGGAATGGACGAAGGCGTAGTGTTGTTGCTCAGGAGGAGGAAGTCAGACGACTGAAATCAATAGTATGTTACACCTATTACCCAGCCCAGAATTAAGCTCATCAGTTGATCTTTTCAGCACGATACCTATGCTGACAGGATGAATATACTGAGCCTCATATACAGCATACCACCCATCCCTCATTCCCCTTCCTCCGTGTATGCTCCTTCCTCTTCGACAGAGTCAACACAACCTCCTTCCCCCACTTCCCTGTCCCAGTCATCCGATTCACATGCGTCCTCATCTTCCGTCACTGAGCACATCCAGGAAGAATCTCACTATTTGGCTGTGAAAGATAGTTTTGATGATGAGCAGGATGCACATGAGGGCATTGGTTCTGCAATGTTGAACGTTGCGCACCTCTCACGCGACTTCTCCTCGAGCTCACTAGCACAACATCCTTATGCAGTCTCAACGGACACAGACTCCTCTCCCAGCAACAAACAGGCCAGCCTTAGTCGAACCTCGACTCTTCCTGTGAATCGTGTCCAACATCAATCATCAGTCATTGGCAGACCCAGAGCAGCTTCTGTGCTTCCTCCCGTTGCTCCTCCACCAGTATCGTCACCACCCCCACCACCTCCAGAGTTATCGTTAACCTATAACTCTACGATTTCTTCTTCACAAACGGCTCGACTTTTGGAGGCTACTCGTCCCCGAGGAAGTTCTGTGGGCCATTCACGGACTGGCTCTGGAACACGACTCACTTCAGTCATAGAAGAAGGTGCCAGGGGTGATGGCCTTCCACAGGGAGATGACATCCTATCCGAGGATGATTTAACTGCTTCTCTTCCTCGACATCCTGACACCCCGCGCTTAGCGAAGCGTGACTCTCATCCACTTCCTCCACTTCCCTCACCGACCACCGCAACCCATCCGTTTCGTATTGCTACAGCACCGATGGTCACCTCTAGACCACTGGGGTCTCCAGACCCTACGCAATTTATTTCACGTCCTCGGGGAGAGTCACTAAGCGTGACGGAGGGTCAGCCTTTGATCAACTCGACAATTGCAATGGGCACAATACATCAACGTCGGAGCAAGATGTCAGCTCCACCCTCTACTACCCCTACTATGTCCTCGTCACCTACCGAATCGAACCCTCCATCCTCGTTCATACACCCACCTGTCAAGATACCAATTCCTTCAAGCTCAGGAACTGCTCCGACTCCCGGACGGAGCCGCGCCTCCTCTCAGCCAGGCCGTCGGCCATCCGTCGTCAATGGTCGAATATCTCCTTTCGAACCTCAACGTCCTCCGCTCCCCCAGACCGCGCTTCCGAACGGCCGCAAAATTTCTACTGCATCGAAACTGAGTCAGAACATCAATCTCAATATACAGACTCAACCACAGCTTGCCATACAAACCGAACTTCTCTCCCCTCCCACCTTGCCTCTTCTTCCTCCGCCTGCGATGCTCACGAACATCCCGACTACTCCGACCTCTCCACTTCCGCCCGCCCCGCCAACCGACAGTCAAAGAAAGCCTTATCATATGATGCTGCTACTCGCGAATACCATGAACTCAAGATCAGGTGGATATATCACCCGGCGATTACATGTGCCCCAGGGTGTGTGGTCCCAAGGAGGAGCCAAACTTAGCAATGTACCAGAGAAGGTACGCGTTGTAGAGGTGCTATGCTCTGCGTTGGAGGAAATGCAGCAATCAAGTGTTGAATTTTTTGGTGCTGGCAGTGTGTGCAGTGGGCTAGCACTTGGGATTGGAAGCGTCGGGCGGAAGGAGGCGGAGGCGTGGGTGAGCAAGCTCGAGGAGTTCTCGTCGATATGCGACAGCGTTGTCACGAACTTTGGCAAAAAACTTGGCGTAGGAGAAGGATTCGTTTCAAAGAAAAGCGGGGTAGGTGATGCGTGCGTGTGTGGTGTCGAGGCAACGTGAACTTACCTAACATGTTAGGTGACATCATGGGGTGGAAAGCTCACGCGACAGTTCGACAAGTTTACCAACGGTAAAAAGTGTGTGATCTCTTGGTATCTTCATGTCTGTTGGAAGCTCATTGCGTACAAGTCTTGACTCGCCTGCAGCATACGTGAGCGGGCTAGGCAGACTGTTCACA
The DNA here is from genome assembly GCA_038089075.1 of Singerocomus inundabilis. Lineage (NCBI taxonomy): Eukaryota > Fungi > Basidiomycota > Agaricomycetes > Boletales > Boletaceae > Singerocomus > Singerocomus inundabilis. The sequence continues at coordinate 38,732 of JBBPKD010000034.1, forward strand.
CACACTCAGCTACTCGATGAGCATTCAAAGGCGCTCCTTTCGCAACCTGTTGCGCCCGTTTATACCGCGTTTCCTGCCGATTTGAGAACAGCCGCAGAGGTCAAGCTAAAAAACGCATCGGAATTCTTCGCCAGTGTCGTTCTAACATTTGTGATCCGTGACCTTGCCCAGTTGTTGGACAAGTACGCGAAGAAGTGTGAGAAGTGGCTGGCGGAGTGACTACGGAGCGGGTTTTGTTCGGTGTAGTATTCTTTTCGTGAAGCATATGTATTTTATCATATCTGGGACTAGGCTGTTCAGCGACATTTGTTCTCTCATTTGACTTTGTTTGAAAACGGTCTGTCCGACGCTCGTCTTTCGTCGTGCCATCTCCCTCTTCGATTCTCATCGCTGCTGAAATGTACTCTTTGGAAACCGTGCGTAACGCAAAATGTGCAGTCAAGACTTGTAACACGATCAGATACAGTGCAATAGAGGCTCCTATCGGAAGGGGAACTCTGGTTGGGTTGATATGGTTTGACTACATTCCGGTTCGGGAGTTGGGGGTCGTCCTCGTAGACGTGTTATCACTTGCATCCGTCGATCTGAAATTTAGATGAGCATACATGAATCATGCAAGGTGGAAGAGACCCACTATAGTCAAGCCGAAGGTGCTCGTCGGGACATTCCTCGTCGGAATCCAACAATGGGTCGGAATTGAGCACCGTGTGCCAGGCATCTACAGCGATAAATGCACCAGATGAGCTACGCGCGCGAGTTCCAAGAAGGTAACGCGTACGCTGTAGCATGGTGCGAGGCGGGCCAGGGGGCACACTGGCTCGTCTGGTCCGGAGAGGTCGTGAGCCGGAATTGGACGTGTTGGATCTACGGGGACGGTGCACGTCTACAGATACCCGACGATGGGCGGGCAACGTCTGTGGATGCCTTTGGTGTTGGCGTTGCAACACCGCGGTTGACTGGACAAGGACAAGTGCACTCTTTCACAGAAATTGGGGTTGGCAAGACATAATACTACTCACAAGCTCACGGTCAGACCGACGACCCTGGCTTGTCCTCTGGAGCGGCTCGACGTGAATTGCGACACGCCCAACCTCGTGTGGTGACGGCTCGCTGTCAGCCGCTCTCCTGGCTTTCCGTTTCCTTGGTGCGACTGGAGGCATGTCTTCCGTTTCTAATAGTCTGCCGGGGTTGACTGTTGTTTTTTTCTTGGGCAGTTCGGCCTTGTGTGACATGACGACCGGCACTGTACCAGATCCCTTGCTTGTCGAGCGACTATCTCAACCTGAAATGAACTGATTTGGGAGCGTCTTCAAGGTACCTCTCGTGCTTGGCCGCGGACTGTGCCGCGCTCATCCTTCCAACAGCACCGGTCAACATCTGTTTGGGTAACCTCGTGGTCCTCACGCTGCTCTTGGTGGACTCGTACGCGGCTTATGGAGTTGCTGACTGGCCGTGGAGTAACTACTGGTACGCTTTGCCTGTGACACTCTTATTTTTGGTTTCGCATCCCGGTTTATGATCGCGCGAGCCATTCACACTACCTCGTACAAGCTATCGAATCCGATTTGCCACGTCGCGCGGCTTTCTGACAACGTCGTCTACTTGTCTGGACCCCTCCAGTCTCCTATACCACATGCCAATGTCACCTCTTGGGCGAACCGTTGCACGGTTCCCCAGGGCCTTGGAACAGTTCTACCATCATTGTGGTCTGATTAATCATCCCAACACTTCAGGTGAGCCCGTTGGTACATCGTCTACAGGTCATAGAGAATCACGTAGCTCGTACAAGACACTGGAAGGACTTCCGGGACACTCTGGAGATGAAGTTTAATCTCGGCTGACGTGATCTATACGACAGCCTGACTGCATGGCTCTTTGGATAACTTCTTTCAATATGACACCATCTGATGTCTGTCAGGTCTGTTGTTGGCTGTGCGTTGTTGAGACTCAAACGCGGGTACACTTGATATTAATAAGGTTTACACTGAAAACTATCCGCTGTGAACTAGAAAGTAGTACATTCGAAGAGTCTTGTGGCCTGAAGACGAAGCTCGTTCGCGTACGATAAGTAAAGGAGTGTCGCTCTGCCAAAGGATAAGTGGTATAAAAACGTGCAGGGATCGGGGCAACAAAAGTGAATGATGTTAACAGGCATGACAAGCAGTCAACAAAGTTCACCAAAATTCTCGGACGCATTCCAAGACTTCGACCACGACGGAGCTCCTGTACATCAGGGCATGATCGGCACCTTTGACGACCTTGACGTCGCACCGATCCTCGCCCATCGTACGCTCCATCCACCTCACCGCATTCTCTGCAATCTTCTCGTCTCGATCACCGTACCACACCCGGACTTTGTGGGGGTAGTCAGTATACGAGAAACCCCAAGGACGATTGTCGTGATTTAGGATCTGCAGGAGGTCGCCGTGGGTACCTTTCGATGCCTCGGCATGGGACGCAGCAATCAGAGCGTTTCCAAGTGCAGCTTGGTATGAACTAGACGTGGTCGTAATCACACTGTTGTATGGCGAGGAGAGAATGCTATTCCTCGGCGAGGAAGGTACGCTTGGTGGACTCGACCTAGAAGCAACTGCGCTGGACGTGCTAAACGAGATTGAACGTCGTCCTGTTTGCCTGGGAAGAGGGGATTTAATAATGGACTTCTCGATGTTGGTGTCGACCGATCGAATAGAACTCAATGGCTTTACTGACAGAGGGACATCCTTGAGAGATGGCGTCAACGTGCGGGATATTGGGCTTGTGGATCGATTGCTCCAGTCAAAATCACTCAAGCCTAATCCAACATCAACAGAAATAGGCTGAGGGAGTTGTGGACTGGGTAGGTTTGCCTTGTCAACCTTGGAGCCATTAGCGCCTGTTTTGCCCTTTAACGAGCCCATTGACCGAAGGGTCTTCAGTTTCTTCCCTACACTTGATTGATGTGCTGTTTCTGCTGCTGGCGACGGAGGCTGAGAATAAGATGCAGATTTGGATGGCTTCAGCCGGCCAAGAATACCCCGGGAAGCTTTCCGTCTCGTTTGCTGATTCATGGACCGTGCTCCCAGTGTGCTCTGGCTCCCGAATCGACCATCAAAGTCCCTCAAATCATCATAATCACTGAACAAACTCGATGTAACGCTCATGCGCCTCCTCGGGTCCGACTGAGAGGGGTAGACACTTGAAGAGCTGAGTTGGTCAGGTTGGGGTATTGAGTCAAAGTCCGTGGTAGCATCCGACTGGACGTAAAAAGGCTTATTCGATGGGGAAGCTGTATAGCCTATTCCACGATAGGCAACCGTTGGAGGCTTTCCGAGCATCCAAGCCTGTATTTTCCACTCCGCAGCCTGTGCGGTCTTCAGAATGCCATTTGGGACATACTTTAGCCACTTGTAACCGCCTACGGGTCATTCTCAGCAATCAGATGCTCTGTAATGAGAGATATTGACGTTTCATACCGCTTTCGCCCCCACCGATCCATGGAGACAGTAGACAGAGATCACCTCTTATACGCTCGGGTACGCGATTTGCAAAGGACAAGGCATATGGAGCTCCAGCAGAGTGAGCCATGACACTACATTCGTAAATCTGGAGCTGATCGAGCACCTCTTCCACAGCAGAAGCCCATTCCACAATGCCACGAGCAGATTTTGACTGAGGCACTTCAGTGCGACCGAGGCCCCATCTAACAAGATTCGTGTGAGCCTTTGTCAGTATTATAACCGTAAATTGGTTTACCTGTCAATGGCAATTAATCGGAGACCTAGGCAGTCGGCCATTTCATCATAAAGACCCATAATGTGTCTTACGCAACCCAACCCAAGAAACACAACGAGCGGAAAGCCGTTTGGGTCTCCTATGTCTGCAAGACTGACCGTAAGTGGGTGGTCTAACGAAGCATGTGGATATCGTGTGAGCTTCAATAGTGTCGTCAGCCGTGCAGACCGAAGGTATTCGGCAATTGTTTGGGACGTGGATGTTGGAGAGACGGAGAAGTGAGTTGGGTCGAATGATTGCTGAGACGCACGCGCAAAAGTTGCTGAGGAATAGGTATGTGTGTCCGACGCAGCAGTGCGGACGCCAAGACGGACGCTAGAGCCATCAGAGGTGTTTGAAGGGCATGACAACAGGGGTGGGGCTGTGACTTGGGAGTTCTTTTGGTTGTTGAATGTCCGCCTGACTTCGTGCTCGATGCTATCCATCGACGACCGACTCAGAAGCTCAGCTTCCTCGTCAGGTGTCAGAGGTTCCGGTTCGGAATCCTCTTCCTCCGGACCTGCCAAAAGAGAGGCATTACCATGACCATAACTCGGAGTATGGATGGATGGTGGGCGGGCGCGTTCGAGGGTATGTGGTGCGTGATTACGAATAATTTCAGATATGGAGGGAATTACGGTTCGTGGACGCTCCGTAGACTGAATGCTATTGGGCGGAGTGTGGTTGTTGGAGTCGTCCACTGGGGGTGTAATATGATCGCCGAGAGAAGGATCGACCGTGATGGTAGATGTGGATGCTTTCCGCGAGAAGCTGGGAACGGGGCTATGACGGTAACGGGGATGGGAACGGGAATGATTAGTGGTCGGTATGTCGTCGTCGTCGTTGTCATCGTCAGAAATGACGGTCTTGTTGCGCCTTTTGCCCTTTCCTTTGCCAAGTACGACGCCCGGAGGAGGTGTTGGGAGCGGAGGTTGGTATAGAGGGTGGTGACCACGAAGAGGAATACGCGAAGAACGTGAGATGCTTCGCGAGAACAAGTCATCCATGGATGCGCCGGCAATTCCGTTCATCCCGTCTACTAGGGCGTCCAAGGTCTCTACACCGGCGATCGGGGCAGCGACGACGACAGGAAAGTCTAGGACGGGATAGCCTATGACGGTGGAGGTATCATAGGACGTCGGGGGCGGATCCTCTAGACTAGAGGTTCCAGAGAATCTCAAAGGTGGAACGGGATTGTCGTACCATGTCTGTTTGGCTGATCCAGGGCCAGTGCGGGTGCGGGTGCGATGTGGGGGCCGAGGTGTAATGTCACTGCTAGAGGCAACGTGAAAAGGGTCGAGGAATTGGGTCGAGGTGGGGAACGCGAAGGAGGGGTCCGAGAGTTTTGTTCTTGTCCTGTCTTGTTCTGTCGAGCGGCGAGAGTGCTTCCTGTGATATCTAAGAGAATCCAGGGACGACTGAGGTGGGGGGCTCGTCTGCGGGCGAGGGTGAACGTCGAGGTAGTTTACGTGGACATGAACGGGCTTTGGTTGGGCACGAATGGGCTGCTTTCCAGGTGAGGAGGGGCTTTCTCGCCCCGTGTCGCGATGGGACGACATCGACTTGGCTGACCCCCGTCCTGGACGTCGTGTCGTTAATTTTCTTACACAGCCACCCCATCCTACCGATACTCCACCACGCTCGACGACGCCAAGCCAGTCACTGCAAGTTGGTCGTGCGTCCTCGAGGACGGGTCAGTAAGGACGTCTCCGTTTGCCCCACAGCGCGCGCACGTCCACTTCATCCTGCAGGTCGGTGTCGCTGAACACACATATGGCCACGTGACTTCGGTAATTGGGCATCAAACGCGCTGCGGACGTGCCCGTAACACATCCGCACCGAGGCAGGCTTGGACGCTTAAAAACCCACCTTTGCCCTGCTCGTATCTCGCCCGCACATCGTCATGACCGTCCATGGCACTCAGCCGCAGCATCAACTCCCCATCCACCTACGACCCCCTCGGACATGGGTGCAGACACTCAACGGCCTGTTCTTCTTGTTGCTATTCATCCCAGGATGCTGCATGATCCATTTCTCACAACTCTTGTTCGTCTTGCCACTCAAGCTCGTGCCAGGTACACACGCCAGAAAGCTCTATGATGAGGGGATCAGGTACACCAAGGGCGCCTTTGCTGCCCTTCTGAGTGCGTCGTTCGCCGGATTCACACGCACTATGTTTGTAGACATGTTCCGACTTTGCAGATCTGATGAATCAATGGTTCGCTCCGACCAAATTATCCATCACGTTCGAGACACAAGGCCAGGGCAAGTTCACGCAAGAAGAGATCCAAAACATTGTCGAACGTGATGTGTCGGGCAACGTTGTAACGTTACACCTGCCTTCCAAGTGTGTTATCATTTCGAACCACCAGGTACGCACGCCATACACACGTTTCTGCCAGGTGGCTGATCCAGTTGCAATGCCAGGTCTACTCAGACTGGTGGTACGTCTGGTGTTTGGCATACTTTGCGCGCACACACAGGGACGTCTTCATCGTCTTAAAGAAGAGTCTCAAATGGGTTCCTGTCGTTGGGCCGGTATAAACTGTCTCTGGTCAACCGACATGCGATGTACTGAATTCACAGTAGGGAATGCAAATGTACAGGTTCATATTTCTTGCTCGTTCATGGGCATCCGATAAGCTCCAGCTCGCGAGGCAACTCTCCACACTTGGGAAGAAGGCACAAGAGGAAGATAGACCATTCACATTCATCCTCTTTCCCGAAGGAACCCTTGTGAGCAAGGACACACGACCAATCAGTGGCAAGTATGCAGAGAAGATGGGTGTCGTGCGTCATGGGCCATCCTACCCTTTATGGGACTGACAGTCAAAGTGTAGCCTGACCTTTGTAATGTACTCCTTCCCCGCTCAACAGGACTCCATTACAGCCTACGATCCCTCGCTCCTCGACTACCCACGCTCAAGTTGCTCGACATAACAGTGATTTATCCAGGTAAGAGCAACTCAAATCCTTGGTAGCGAAGAATTCACTGTTCATTTCCCAAGGTATTCCTCCCAAGGGTTATGGGCAGTCCTACTATACTCTGCGGTCAATATTCTGTGATCGTGTGCCCCCACCGGTTGTTCACATGCATTTGCGTATATTCGATGTCGCAAAAGATGTACCCATAGGAAACATCTCAGAGTCGACCGTCTCAAACAAATCTGTGCACAACCCTGCTGAACTGGATGTCTCCGAACGCGACAAGACCACATTTGATGTATGGCTCCGGGTGCTATGGTCGGAAAAGGATGATTTTATCACCAATTTCTCAGAAATAGGCACAGTTCCCAATAAGCAAAAACCAGTCGAAATCCCCTTGAAGTTGCAGAACAGGCTGGAAATCGCCGAGGCTTACTGTTTCTTTGCTCCATTAGTCATGGCATATTGGTGGAAGAGACTAACGAGCTTGGTGTCGTAGCTAGACATGGCACCGTGCTCTACTCCTGTTACATGGTAAAGCGATGAAGGATGTGGCGCCAATTGTTGTCACTAAGATTTTTGGGCTTGTTGTAACTGTTGTTGTCGCTGGATCTGACCAAGCAAGTATTCGCTGGTGTCGACGAAGCGTTCTATGCAATTTGCAATGCATGCTTCCTCACCACGGGCGAAACGACTGCCTGGTGTCCCAGTGATACACCTGCTGAAGGGATGAGCAGTCAAACTTGGGTCCGGAAGAAATGCATCAACTTGTCCCAACACATGCTCGTGAAGGCGAGGAGCTGACTGTGAGCTTGGGCCTGTCTTTGGCCCTGCACAAGGGCGGTCTGTATCTCCTTCTAAGAGACAGAGATAGTAAACGAGCTGGACGAGCGGTAAGGGTACAGACACACCTTGGTCGCGTCATCGAACCCCAGTCCATCCATGGCACTCAATGCCTCTGATGTGTTCTTGGAGTCCATCGTCGTCGAGTTCAAGATGCACTTGCGACCGTGAGCAAAAAGACTACAACCAATTACGTGATGACTCCAACCTGTGATGCCTCTCCGAATGTCTTGTTGTCAATACCAGCCATGGCGTCGTCGCGCGTGTCGCCGAGCGACTTGTCCGACACCAGTCATGTTTGACCTCCTTGACTGTACATGCATAATGATTTCACTAGCAGAGCCGCTCGACGGCGCTAATGTCTAGAATCGTGCGAACACGCGGAGTGTAGTAACAGGGTACACTCACCTCACGGCCTCGTGTCTCTCATGACATCCACCACCGAGTTTTCTGGCTGGCCCCACGAGCCCGCTCCGCTGTGTGTACCAGTTTCAGCTCTGATACCCTCGTTCACCATCATTGTCTTTTAGCGTCGGGTACCTCAGTCGTAAGGCGCTCCCCATCAAGCGCAACGACGCTGAGCCACTTACCCGAGAAGATGTCCAGTTCGATCTCCTTGACCACATCTTCTCAGACACCAATGCCGTCTTCACCAGCCAAGCTCCAGGCACATCCTCCAAGGTCAACTTCCGCGATCTCTACGTCAACGCTTTGTACCACTCCAACAAATGTTCAAAGGTACTCAAGGATAAAATGGTCGAGACACCCGCCTTTGCAGTCGAACTAGCCAAGATCTCCTTACTCACAAACGTGGGACGCATCAACACAACAATGGCATGTATGCATTGGTGTTACAAGTCGTGTATAGTTATTTGATTGCTCTGACTGAGCTCCTAGTCTTCCCGGAAATGAAGACCGCCCTTAGGACTTACCATCCTGTCCCATCTCTTCAGAAGACAGATGGCAATGCTCAGGATGCACCACGCATCAAGAATTGCTTGAAAGCGGCACTTCTCCCCTCAGAGCTCAAGTCGATGCCACCTTCCACCCCGGAAGAGATTCTTGAGAAGAGTGTGCGTGTACTTGGCTCCCTGATTTCCCACCTAAGCTTTACAGCGTGTCATTCAGCGTGTACGCCAACTTCCTCCAACAAGTATTGTCAATTTAGTGTTCGTCCTCGCGAACCATGCTGCTGTGAGTCTCGTTCACCAGCTATAGGATAAGGTAGAATCTTGCTTACTTATGAAGCCTCTCGCTGCGACTCACTTTGACTCACCTTTAAACTTTCTTGACCTCTTCCTTCCGATAAACATCTCATCTGCCGATCGAGCGAGGGCTTTTCTCTGGCTAGTATTTCACTATCTCGAAGGTCCAGATCGGCCAAATCCCTACGACGATGACTATTCGCGCCAGAATCCCAGAAAGGTTCCATGGTTAAGACGACTGACAGATGCCGAAATGGCTGAAGAGAATGTCGACACGCCCGAAGAAATCGACTGGGGAAGAGCCATGTCTGCGCAGCGTAATGTATTTTTGCAACGCCTAGTAAATTCCCTGGAAAACGAGAAAAAGGCAAAAAACGTGCTCGCATCTTCGTCGCAACGAGGTACTATTTGGGTAGTCATCTGTGAATCACCCGCTGACCGCCTGCAGTGTCCGAATCTAGTTCGCACCGATCACGTCCATCAAGGCAACCCCATGACGGAACCCGCGAGAAACCTTATATCCACTATATGCCGCCTCAACGTCCTGTGCCCGTCTCACAGCCTACAGGTTAGTTGAATAAGTTCCGAGTCCCGAGTGTCCTTCAAGAACCATTGCAGAGAGGCTTGTCGATAGTAGCTCGCATGGACCTCAGCGAACCATGCTCCAGCGTGAGTGCCTAACATTAGCACGCTGTCAATTACAAAAGAGTGTTGTTTATGAACAGACGCTTGGCATGTTGTCACATCTACGGATCCCCTTGCCGATTCAGATGAAGAGTTGATGGATGAGTATGTCAGAAATGACTACAGTGAGCCTTTAAATTGGTCGTCTAGCCGCAAACGTTTGACGATCATTGCAGACCAACGCATTGCTGTCATTGCCCGGCTTCGTGGAAGGGCACCAACGCCACCGCCAGACAACGTACCACCCAATAATGTGTCTGATACCCGGGAACATCGATGGCGGACTGTGCAGTCATGGAAATGATTCCACCACACATTTCAGCACATTTCAAAGGCTGACTGTGTATCCTGTGTATTGTCTGCTGATCGTATTTGAGGCTTGGCTAGGACTCCAGTAGGTGGACCAAATAAGTCGGCAAGGTCACGTCTTCTGCTGTGATATCATTTCAGTGCCATTACAATCACCGGTACTTACTCATTTATACTCAAATTTTGGTCTACTTCGCTTCGCCATCGAGGTTCAGTTATCAATCTCTATCGAGTTGAATTGACAAAGTGTTGAGGACGAACGTTTGGCGTGCCTCAAACTAAACCAAAGTATTGAATCGACGCAATCATGACTGATACAAACGCTACGGCGCATGATGCTTTATATTCCGTGAATCATACAACAACCAGGGTACTGCTATTAACATGTCTGCGCTGATTTTATAGTACCGCGCACGCTCAAAGCAAACGCGTGTCGCAGCTCGACACTGCGTCTGTTCACTCGGTGATGATCCAGTCCAGGAGAACTACAATGGTTGTGGGTTGCCGGCACGAGTAGTGCGCAGTGTAAGTGCTGCCACGACATCAACTGCTCAAACGTTCAAGGACGGCACGCCTCAATCCAAGTTCTTGCGTGCACGAACACTATAAGCAGGTGACCGGCTGAACAAAGGTAGTGCAGAAATTTTCAAACCGTTCAGAGCGACTTGGGACAGTCTCAATCTGATCGCGCGTAAGTTAGGCAATAAACTCGATGCCTTTAGCAAGTTGGGCAGCCAAGGGACATAGAAAGATCCTTTATGGACGATATATTCACCGGCTTCAATCTTTGATGCGTCGTGGTTTCGTGTAAGGAAGACAGGATGCTTCCACGCAGCACAGGCAGACTTTGAATTCGTAAAAGGCTGTCTGGCAATGAGGCCACGTACCATCCAATGCTCATCCTTTTCCGGTCTGGCAGATGAATCGACAGCGACCAGGTCTTCTGAAACTTTTTGCTGCAACCTTCAAATGTGGAATCCTCAGAATCGAACTCGCTGTTGAAATGCAGTGGAGACAACCAATGAAAGTCGCGGAACATTCCGGTGCCCCACACACCGCGACTACATCATTACTGTAATAGTAACACTTGCATCCGGCGTCGAGTCCTGTATCATGGACGCAAAGGAACGTCTAGACAAGGCCAATGACCTGAAGCTTGAAGGGAATGAATTGTTCAAAGCGGCCAAGTGGAACGAAGCCCTCGTGTCATATAGAACAGCGCTTAGCCAAATGCCTCCACGAAAACAGTCAGCTAAGCCAGAGCTAGACCAACCCGATATCGATTCCACAGGATCTTGCCAGCAACCACCCACTGGAGATCATATCATCGCTCCTGATACAGATATCCCAAATGTGCTTGACTTGAAGTGTGCGAAAGCTCGTGCAGTTCTGTACGCGAACATTGGTGCATGCCTGTCGAAACTGGTGAGCCGAGCGAGGTTTCTACGATTTAGTCTCATCTGAGGAACTCGGACAGGAAGACCACAAAGGGGTGGTAGATGCGTGCTCTCAAGGTGAACTCACAAGGCTGACAGAGTTGTGAACGTTCTAAGCAGTATTCATAGCCCTTGCTGATGATCCGCATTATATCAAGGCCCTTCAACGAAGAGCGGCATCGAATGAGAAGATCGGTACATGGTCATCTCTCACCAGCGCTCAAGAAGGTCTGGTTCTCGGGTAAAGTCATGTGCGGGCAATCATCGCTGACACAACAGCTAGATTACAAACAGTTATTGGAGCTCCTTCCTCCCGGTTCACCGGAATCAACGCAAATAGGGAAGGTTCTTCGATCCTTGGAACCTCGCACGCGGGTAGCCCAGGAAAAGGAGACAGCGGAAATGATGGATAAGTTGAAGGGACTCGGGAACACTGTCCTCGGTATGTCTGTATTTCGTGAGCTCAACAATCTGAGACACAACGGTCTATTTTCTAGGTAAATTTGGACTTTCCACCGACAACTTCAAGTTCGAGCCTAATGGACAAGGGGGTTACTCGATGAACTTTGTACAATGACAGTTGAAGCTAGTACATTCATGTACATTTTCTACCCATGAGTAACATGATTGTTTGACCCTCCTTGGCCATCATGCATCATGCTCGTCGATGTATGTGCCATCACGGGTGAAAACTTGAAATCTGCTAAAGGGAAACACCTGCCGAGGGTTTACACACTCGAGCGACGTGTAGAGGCGACATACCCTGGCAATGATTCTACCTCTTATTAAACCCATAGAGACAGGTCCATAATCTCTTGAGTCAGTTGAACATGCCGCGTTGTCTCCCGCTATCCAAACATGACCTTTTGGAACAACGACGTGCTCTACAGAGGGAATTTTTGAACCTGTTGGATCAACACAGACAATATCTCCTGCGAGGCCAATAATTCTTTTACAGATTATTCTGTTCGGTTTCACTGGCGATCTGAGAGAGATCAGCTCTCCTCGAGTCAAGTCATATGGTGCGAGTCGGTGTGATGCGATGCTTTCGATTGCGATTTCTCCAGAAGCCTCGAATGTAGGGAGCATGGATGGACCATCCATCTGGTTATATCGTCAACGTCTGGGAAGAGACGGTATGGGGTAGACGCACCAAGCAAGGGCTTCCGACATTTTCTTTGAAGAGATGGAGAAAACAAGCTATATTGACAGCCTGTGCAGTCGTGTTGGGTCAGTCGTCGGTCATGGTCAGTGCAAACAAACAGACGTGGATACACCCTACTGCGAGACTCTTGAGCAGTTTGGACTGGAAAGCATGAGTGAAAGGCCAAGAGTGAGTCATCGATCCGTATCGCGCGTCTGTCCCTTCTGACGGACGTGGTGCACGTTGGCACGTACCCTCATGTCGGACATTACTGAGGAGACACGACGTAATAAACTGGGCTGGTATTCCGGCTTCCTTCAACTTTATTATTGTCGTCCACCATGTCGCTGGACATACCAACGCCAACGACTGCGGACATCAACCGTATAACCTACCTAGGAGCAACCAAACTCAAAGAAGAGATGTCTCGTCCGGGTGGCCAACCAGAGAAACTGGATTTCAGTATCGTGGCTGCCTGTTTCAACTGTGATAGTCCCGTGCCACAACTTGCGGGGCACAAGGTAACGAATCTTTCGAGCACCGTATGTTGCTTACTTGCGGCTAACAGCCATTGATCTGTTCAAGGTGCAGGTCCGCCATTTATTGCTCCAAAAAGGTACGTCTCATGGTACTTGAGAATCGAAATTGCTGAGAGCAGCTGATGTCGCAGTGTCAAGTCGCGAACTGGAAAATCGGGCAATTTGGTTCGAATGGTCACAAGTTTTTTTGTGAAAAGAACAAGGTGGGTAAGCGTCACAAAGTTAGGCCAAGCATGAGGCCGTCATCTTGTACACTCCACAGCGTCACATGCTGAGAGTACCGGAGGTGCAAGCTGTCCTCAAGCTTTTTCCTTGGGGAAAACTCGAGTCGGATGGTACCTTTGCCGAACCCCTCATCCGTGCTTACTTTGGTGTTCTTGGAGCTAATGGTTATGGATACTGGAGTGGAGTTGGCGGCGGCGGTCCTCATCAGCTTCAGCCAAATACCATGGGTAGGCATGGTCGTGTCGCCTCCATCGAAGGTTATCAGGATGAGCATCCACTCCTCCTTGATCGGCACCTAGACGACAAGGCAGGGTGGAAGCTTGAAGATGGATTAATCCCTAGGCTGCGATTCGAACCTGGATGTGAACCACTGATCTTATCCTCGACTAATGTGGTTGATTGGAAATCATGGTATCAATGGCGTTCTTTGCCTCTCGACTCTCCCGCCGCACTCCTCATGCACTACCCCCTCACTGTGTATCATCTATTAGTCAATGTCTTGGACGTCACAAGTCCAGGCCGTGGGTCCCTTGAGAACCGACAAACACTCCATGTTCATTATCTCGGGGCAGAAGTTGAGCTCAACATGCTCCCTCTGTGAGTCCCTCCCAAGTTTTGGTCCTCTTTGAACACCAAGCAGTAGTGTCAGTTTCTCGGAGCTGGCATTGTTATTGCCGTACACCGACATCAAGCTTATGTTCTTCGGCTATGCCGCGCACGCGATCGTGCAAAAAGCAAACAAGAAAAGCCTTGCTGCGAGGGCGAAACGAAATGAGCCAGTGTATACATATGAGAGCCCTGCGTCCATGGGACAAAGCACGTTAGCAATATATCTCGACGGAGACCACGAGGATTGGGATCCACGCTTCGCTTCTGATAAAAACATCCTTCCCAATGCCATCGTAGCCCTCAATGACGGATTACACAGTTACAGGACATTGACATCCGTGGTCTTGTTCTGTCACGTAGAGGGGATGCCCTTTGGCGTAACGGAATACGCTGAGCAATCCGCTGAGGTACGAAGGGACTCGTTCTCAACGATAATTCGCCAAGCAATCCCAAATTTAGGGCCGCGTATGAGCACGGCCCAACTCGAGGATTTGGAAAGGCCACGACAGTACGCCATTGAGTTTAATCCTTTTCAACGACCTGGTCAACGGCCCATCGGTTCCACACGTCTCCCGAACGTCTCCAATGGGTTCACCATCAGGGTCATCGGAAAACATCCTGTGAGGGGGGGAAAGGAGCTTGAGGACGGTCTGATCCGGGTGCCTTCGTATGATGTCCACGTCGCAAGACAACAGGTGCCGCAGCTAGTTCATAAGACGGACCAGGTCACGTCGTTGAACGACCTTGACTAGTTTACTTTTACCAGAAGCCGTTCGCTTGTTGGAAGTTTGGTGTACTCGGTGTGGTCCTCATCGGTACAAATGGTGACAATTATCAATATTAATGTCGCTGTGACTGTGACTCCACCGAGGCCATGTCTTCGTTCAAGCGAAGGACACCGTCCAAACACACTGCTCTTCTACCAGGGACCCGTGCGTGTCCTGCGTCCAACTCTACGATCCTGACGTCTTCTGGGATTCCGTCTCTCGATGATATCTTGGGTGGGGGCGTGCCCCTTTCATGTTCACTCGCGATCCTCGCGCCCGATCCCCAGTCCAGCTACGGCGAGTTGGTACAAAAGTACTTTATTGCTCAGGGCATCGCAAATGGTCATACGGTGTGCATCGTCCACGAAGATGGGCCATCTTTTGTAAAGGAATGCATGTGGATGCCTATGTCGAGTTCAGACCACCCGATATCCGTAGTAGATGAAGATAACGCAGTTCAGGACGGAGAGAAGATAAAGATTGCATGGCGCTATGAGCGGATGAAGAGATTCGAGACGACGGTGACCAACCTGTATGTGTCAGTTCTTATATGATGGCGATACAGAGGATCGGTGACCATGGTCTCAGATCCGTAGATCATTTTTGTCACGCATTTGACCTGACTTGTCGCATCCCTGCGTCTGTGTTGGACGAGGCCTGCAATACGAAACGGCTCATATCGTTGAACCTCACTGTCGACAACGACCCTGAATCGTCAATAAACGAATGGATGAGACGGATGAACCACGTCCTTGCGACTACACCATCGACTGATGTTGTGCGCCTATGCATACCGAGTCTGGGATCCCCTGAGTGGGGAGAATACTGCCCAGCAGCAAGTGGTATATTTTTGTCCGAGTGTCTCTGTTCTCATGTTGTGCAGGATCTTTTGCGTTTCTTGTATGCCTTGCGCCGCCTCCTTCGTCGTTATTCTCATGCCTGTGCCTGTATCTCTCTCGCTCCGCACTTTTGCACGGATTTGTGGACAGAATCTGGATGGGTGCAAAAGGTCGGGTGGGTGACTGATGCAACCATCTCAATGACCAGCTTTGGCGGTGCGCATGAGCTGAGATTCTTGTGGGTCTAACTGTGCGATGACAGTTCCACAGCCAATCCTGGGCTTACAGCACTTTTTCCTTCTCACCATGGTTTGGTGCAGATTCATAAATTGCCCACGCCAAGTAGTATTGTTCCTGCGAGCGACAAGTACTCTACGTTGCGTGGTTTGTCGTCATCTGCGGCGGCAACTATTGGCACGGGGGAAAACAATCTCGCGTTCAAGTGTACGCGGAGGCGGCTCATGTTTGAGACGATGCATCTTGATCTTGAAGGGGGTGTCACAGAACGGCGTACTACGCCTTGGTCGACTGCGAGCACGTCGGACGTTGGACTGGTTCATGCGCACGTTGCTGACAAGGCGCGTACGCGGGCACTGGCCAGCGTTGCAGTGGAACTTGAAGAGAGCGTTGGAGATGTCGAGCACGGCACGTTGGAAGGTAGTGGGACATCACGGGGTGTAGAATCTGGTGCGGCTGCTAGCAAGACTCGGGAAGTAAACAAGGCAAAGAAGAAGGTAGCGTTCCATTCGGACAGGCCTGAGTTGTACGATTTTTAGCAGCTTACACTCGCACTGGAGTGTGATTGAATAGAAGCGCTGTTGTTGTGTTGTCGGCTGCGGTGCGTGCAAGACGGAAAGGTTTGATGCGAGCGCGCCATTGGGTCGGCTGCAGGAAGCGGACATGGGAGAGATAATTTCCGACATGAATATATCGGACAGAGGAGGCTGTCACCCTGAACGTTTCAAGGCTTGTCACACACAGCTTTTTGTCGCTGTGGGGCGACAAGACCGAGGAGATAAGTTTGAGCACGTACGCGCTGTGGGACCGCGCAAAGGCCATGCGCGATGCATGGTGTGAGCTGGCGTGGGCGTGAAGATGGCGCGTGTCGGGCGTATCTCTTGGAGGTCGAGCGGGGGTGGATGGAGGAGGTAGTGGTGGACGGGGCGGGCATGAAGGATCGTTTCGCGGGTGGACGAGAGCGCCTTGGGAAAGAGATGAGTTTACATAAAGAAGGGGAGAAACATAACCGCTGTTTTCTCGTGTTCTTCGTCTCGACGAGTGACATGTCCAAGTGAGTCGTCGTCCGGTCTCGCGCTCGACGTCTGAGACGTTCTCCCCACAGGGATCGCTCGCACCCCCGCGCCCTTCTTCCCTCCACGAGAAAGTCCGCGTCTGCGCCCAGCTCCCCCAAGCCTGTTCCGTTCTATGTCCATGTGCACGACAAGCCACTTCCGCTGCCTCCACTAACCCCGCTCAGATACGCCTCGAGCACCCACTCGTCCTTGGTCCGCTCTGCCAGTTGGATGGACGTGCAGGACAGCTACCCTGGTGAGCAATTATTCTCGGCACTTGTCTGTCAGACTTTTTGCCGCCATGGTACCCCGTTTCCGTGGTTGCGCACTTGTCTTGATCGGATTTGGTGAACCTCGTCAGGATGTATTTGTTTGCCCACACGAGCCATGCCAACTGATACGATCACGCCTTTTTTTCCTTTCCACCTTCTCCTCCCCCGACCCGTTCATCTGGACGTCCCATTCACTGACGACGCGCCCTTTTCAGACTTGGACCCCCATTCATCAACACCGCCACTCTCTCCCCACGCACGTCCCTCCCCCCACCGTGCACCGACTCCCCCCGTCGGTCAGTCCGCTCCCCGTTCCCCAGGTCACCCCGCCCCCGCCATGTTAACCGCAGACCGCGTGCACCACGTCCCTTCCCCTGACAACGCCTCGCCACAGGCAGTGCACTCATTCTCACATCCTACCCTTGCTGGACTCGTCTCCGAGAGCGAATCAGCTTTCCATCCCGATTCACCCCCCCCCCCCCCCCTCCCCCCCCCCCCCCATACAATCCCCCTCCCACCCCCCCCCCTCCCCCCACCATACCCCCCCCCCGGGCCCCTCCCC
>JBBPKD010000035.1:0-56061 GCA_038089075.1 Singerocomus inundabilis
GCTAATTCATGGTTCCAGGAACCGTATGGGCGCGCCTTAGTGATGTCCACTGCCAAACTGGGCCGGACGGGCTGGAACTGAAAGGCACGTCTACTTCCCACCCCTAAGGGGTGCCCCTCCCCTATTTCGCCAGACAGGGAGTATAGCTCTCCACGTCGATCGGGTTGAATTGTCACTCCAAGCCAGCTGTTGTGCCATCCCTACCCTGGATGAAAACTCACTCCCAGGGGGTATGTCCGAGCTTTGCGCAATGTCGGAGATCTGGTGCTACAGTGGGGCCAATGTAGCTTGGCTGTGCTCGTGACCATTCCGATGGACGAAGTGCAACAAGTTGTGGGCCATTTGTCATGCGAACTGTTGCTCGTTAGGGGTATTGATGGGTTTTGTCCTAACTCCAGCGGAAAACGGGATAGCAGGAATAATTCCGTCTCGTGGTCTTTCCCCTTCACTCGTCAATCAACCCTTCAGTCCCACCTTCCCAGCCGTACTTCGGAGAGAAAATGGTACGTGTCACTTGTGTGCTATGCACGTGAATTGCATCTGGGCGCGTCATGACACAGTTCCTTCGTTTTTTTGTTGTTTTATGTTCACAATTCCTTGTGTTATATCGCCTGACTGACTATTTTGTTCTCGGTAGACCGCTGTGTCCCATTCAGCTTTTCATCAGGCACATCACGCTTAGACCCGCTTCCAGATCGCACAAGTTCCCTGGCGGTCATCTCTGAATCCTCACGACGATAGCCATTCCGGCCCGTCCGGGTTGACGGAATTTTCTGTATTCATGCATACCTGGACTCTTCGACCCCATCCTCACAGTCCTTCACTCGGCTCTACGGTACAGGAACAATCACAGAGTAATTTATCTTTCTCTTCGTCTCGCGTTGTAGGCATCCAGTCTCGTCCTGCGACACACGGACCACGACCCCCGATGGCCCCGGATAATTTGGGTCAATCTGCACCCCTTGAACGCCGAACATCACCGCCTACTCTCCTCCCTTATCCCCTCCTTGCTCAGTTTGCGTCTCACTCTCCATATACCCACTATAATAGTTTCCCCGGACAGTACACGACGTCCCACCATCCCACTCCTTTTGTAAACCAGCCGCCGCAACTACATATGTACTGCGGATACCACCGCGCAGAATTTGGCCCATACACACCAACTCGATATTTTCCCCCTCCCGGACATCAACCGCTACCATATTTTCAGCATCAATCGAACGTCGAAGATAACGATACATCTTACCAGCAAGCACCCCGTCTCCCTCTGCCAGCGCACCAGTCAGCTACTGGTAGCCTTGAGTCATCTCATACAGGATCATACAACGGACAACACTATCTGCCACCCCTCTACAGCTCGACCGATCACCTTCACGTACCGCAGCAGTACCAACCTAACGTGTATCAATGGTACTATGGACTGTGTTCATCTGCAGACTCATTTAACGTGGGCTCTCCCATGCAAGTTCGACAACAGTATCCCAGCCAGTACTCAAACTTTCAGACTCAACGCATGCACAGGGATTCTGACACGCTCAGAGTGCAGTCAGCAAACTCAAGGTGCTTACCCTCGCCTAATCTAGGACCTAGCCGCAAGACAGCCTTCGTTGCCTCATCACGAGACACTATTTCCCGCACAGTCGTCAATCCACTCCAACAAATTTCTGCGGAAAGTGCGTCGAAAGTCGACACACACGAGCTGAGCGATAAGGTGGCGGCCGTCATCACCCCTACACACGAGCGCGCGACCGTCCGTCGCTGTTATCATCCGAATCCGCCCCCAAAACGATCCGAGTGGGTGATGTGGATGGGCAATGTTCCAAGTGACATCACACACGATGAACTTTCTCGATTTCTCAAGAATTCCGCACCCATGTCTTCGGGCTGTGAGAACAATAGCAGGGTACAGGACAGTGGTGTTGTGTCTATCTATCTCATCTCTCGTTCCAACTGCGCCTTTGTGAATTATGAATCTGAGAAGCACTTGAATGACGCGATCGCCCAGTTCAGTGGACGCAAACTCCGACCTCAAGGCCGCCGGTGTTCACGACTGGTTTGTAGAGCACGCCGGGAGGAAGACGATCTACGAGCCGGCGTAGGTGCCCAACGTGGGATGGGCATTCATACACATTACGTCAGGAACAGGGCAGCAATCCAGAAGACCACTATGCTCAGGGGCCGTCTCTCACACCCATCCTCGGACAACGATCCACCGATAGCCACCTCGGTGCTCAGGGACACAGAAGCTATGAAGTCGGCCACTATGAGGGAACACGACCACAGGGTTCCTACTCGATCGCCCAGCTCGTACGCTTCGTCAACGTCGAGCTTTCTGGTCCGTCACTTTCCTAAACGCTTCTTTATTCTCAAGTCACTTGCACAGGTGCGTTGTCTGTGAAGCTGGCATGCAACATAATTGATTTGATGGTTATAGTCTGACTTGGACCTCAGCGTTGAGCGTGGTGTGTGGGCAACCCAGAAGCACAATGAAGCGATATTGGATCAAGCTTTTCGTACCAGCAAGGAGGTCATTCTGATATTCAGTGTGAACGGGAGCGGCGAGTTCTACGGATATGCACTGTACGCCTGTCCGCAGTTTGGTTCGATGTAACGGGCTAATTCTCGTACACAGGATGGAAAGTGGTATCTTTGGTAGCAACTATAGTATTTCGTGGGCATCGCATGCAGGCTCAACGCCAACCCTCGGTACGTCATCTCCGTCGTCCAGTCCCGTTCCCGCACACGGTACATCGAAGCAGAATGCAAGTCCATCGCGCCAAAGCTCACAGAGGTATACTTCGTCTTCTGAACACCAACCAGAGGAAGTATCACCCTTCCCACTCGCATCTTCCTCAGAGGAAATGGCAAATAGATTGAGCGTACCCACCTCCTCTCAAGTTGGGTCCGCTCGAGAACGACGGTCAGCGCCACCTGCGCTTGATCGCGATTCCGAAAGTCCCACTAGTTCCGATCTACTCCCGAGGACAAGTTTAAGTGGTAATCCTAACGTATGGACGGTCGCTGCTCAAGTGTTCCCACCCCTCGATGCCCCTCCGGTTCCGCGATCTGAGTTGACGAATGAGTCTGGAATACGAGCGGGAGAAGAACGCAAGGGTGAAGGTGGTGTAGATGACCCGGGAGATGATGAGTCTCACATCCAACCCGTTGCGCAGGTGTACAGTGAGAGCAGTGTCAAACGGGACGTCCACCCGGCACCAACAATTGCATCGTCTGTGGAAACGCGCGGCCATCCAGGGATTCAGCGACGAGAGGGAAAGGAAAGCTGGGGCAAAACGTTTAAGGTGAAATGGTTGCACACCGGGCGAGTTCCGTTCCATCGGACACGACATCTACGGAACCCATGGAATCATGATCGAGAGATCAAAGTGTCGCGGGATGGTACGGAGATTGAGCCTCTCGTCGGACAACGGCTGGTTGAAGAGTGGCCAACTCTCTCTAGCGCAACGACCGATGACGATGCTAGATGTACCGCAGGCTTGACCGGCAGGCGTACTGCGAAATCGGCTGCAGCCCCTGGGCCTGTAAGAAAATTGACGGGAAATTAATAGTCAATACATTGTATTTAAATCAAAGTATATAAACATTATCCGCATCAGTGTTGGAACGTCACGATCCATGAGCGGCTGGCACTTCCAAGTCGTAGCGGCGGAGTCACCATTCCCCGACTCCAGTTATTGCAAACAAAATTCGTAGAAAAACTTGGCATGGAAAATTCGCGCAGCACTTGGTGAAATGGTATAGAGGGACAACATTGCCTTTATCACCTTACTCCCTCCCTTCCTCCACGCTGAATTTGACTTACTATCAGTGCCCCGGATGTACAAAAAAATCACTATTTTCATTCTAGCATTTTCACAAAGACACTTACTGGCCTCGGGTTCAATCTGTGGATTCAGACCATGGCGTTCCATCTACTACGCATTTTTCCCGATTTTTTCTGGTGTGCATTCAACATGTGGACTGATTCCGACTTTTGCCGACTTTTGCACATGCAATGCAAACTTTTCATCACACCGAGTCACGCATCTGGCACGTACAGACTTTGAAATTCCAGCCTCAGATGCTGTCAGCATGCAATGCCACAAGGCAAGGAACCCGAGGACTCAGACCAAGTTTCAAAAGGTTGCAGAACAAGCATTGGGTGTATTATGAGTGCGAGCAGCAAGGCATAGTGCCTGAGAAGCTATTTAATATAGTTCTAGATGAAGTAGGAGGCTGAAATTGTGAGTAGTTCAAGGGATTATTGTCAGAACTGGGGGTTCTGGTATCAGCCAGTGTAGGGTCATATTTCACTTTGAGAGCTGTCTCGGTCTCTTTTGGAAGCATGGCATTGTGTGCGTGAAGGTGACAGGCTGACAGTGTCGGATGCTATTGTTGTAGACTCCGAGCCTAATGACCTTGCGGGTTCCCTGTGCTCGGCTTCTGGTGCCGAAGAGGAGATTCAAATTTGTCACAGATGTGCTTAAGCATGACAATCTATCTCGACTTGCTCATCAAGAATTGATTCTGCAGCTTCATCTGGTGAGTGGTATCCTCTTATACTTGCTGATGGCAATCAAAATGGTCAATACCATTGCTGATCTCAACAGATATTGACAGATTGTAGCACATTATTCTTCTTAACTCATGCCAATTTCTTGCCCACCATTTTAATACATGTATACCTATCTCCCTTAATTTTTTCAAGTCTACAGAATATGTGGAATGTAGTGTTCTGAAACATTTGCATTGTACATGCAGTTTGCATTACCAGTGCAATGATAGTACTTCGTGTCAGACCTCCTTCCAGTCTTTATTTGTAGTAGTTGTCTATAATAATAAACACAAACACACTAATTTCCATATCTAGTCAAACATAGGCTGTTCTCTATTTACGACTACTTAGCAACACTATACAATTTATATAATCTTTTCGCTCGCCCGTGGAGAACCTTTACAACAAGCACGACTACATAATGTAAAGATGTTCAGGTAAATCAGAGACTTTGTGGCTTCTGAGGACTGTTGCAGAGTCTTATAGAATGTTTATAACTGAGATCTCCAAGGACAGGGGTACCATGTGAGCATCACATGACCCGATAAGAGAAAAGATAAGGCTTGAGCTTGAGCAAAATGTTCACTCTAAAAGCTCAGGGTGAAAATAACAGAAGATCTGGTTTTTATCTACATCAGGTCTGGTTCTACTTTGGCTTGCAGATCGGTTCCGCAGTTAGTGTAACTCCGCTCAACGTGCCAGCGTTTGTCACTGCCGTGGAACAGGAAACTCCCGACGGAATCAAAGCATGTCAAGCAAGATCCTTGATAAACACTCGACAACTAACCGAAAGGCGAGCTTAACTTTAGGTCACGCAACACACGTAGCTTTCCGATCATTTCGCGCTCAACCATTCACGTCTCAGATCTGGATACATGCATGCCATCAGAGACAGTCTTTTTTTTTCAACATTGTCATATGTCACGATCGATACATGTACTGTAACTCTAGGCAGATTTCACCGTATTTCTGCGCTAACCGTCCAGCTCATGGCGCCTGGGCCAAGTGTTTCCGCCTCTGAGCGACCCTTTCGCCGCAACGCAATCTGCTCTGCCCAACGGACATTCGCATCACTGAAAGGCATCGGTTACGTCGCATTACCCCTCCGCATCTCGACCAAAGTCTCGGCACCACGATTCTATTACGAGCGTGAGTTCGCACATTCGAGAGTGAAAGAATTTTTTCTTCGAAGGATGGCTGCCGTTTCAACCACAGCGATGAACCTCTAGGAATAAGAAAGAGTCCGCCCACGCTAAAATACCTCTCAAAGTCGATTCCCAATCCTCGTTGGGGTGGTACTAACGTGCCCAGGCGGCCATGACCACCCTTGCAGACCTGACGCTCGAAATCATCGACTGCATTCTGTTCGCACTTGACCCACTCGACATCGCCAACATCTCTCAGGTTTCTCGTTTCTTCTACGAGATCATCTATGGTCCTCTCAACCGACAATTCTGGCGTGGACTCTACCTCGCACAACCACTGGACGATCCTCGACGCACGTTGACCCGCCTTGGTAATCCCCGAGCTCACATTGACTGGAAGGGAGAGCTGCAGCGGATCATGAGGGCGCGCACAGTTTTGAAGCAGCCGACCACGTGTCGACGAGAAGGACTATGTCAGGTGCTGCGCACCTGCATCGACCTCATCACTCATTTGCCCCCCATCTCGTCTTCCCACAGTATTGGGGAGACGTCGCACAACGTGCGATGGATGCAACATTTTCTCGGGGACGGTGCGTTCTTTGAGCATGGGCCCTGGAAGATGTTGTCCGAAGAGGAAAAACGGCTATTGCTAAGGTTGCACGCGCTGTACGGGCTTACCCAGAGAGACTTGGATCCAGAGCGACGCCGAGCGTCTCAGGCATTCGTGTACAGCTTACGCCACCACACCGCTCAGCGTGCCTTCGGGCCATTTATGCCGGATGGGAGCATGCATGTTGATTGGGTGTTTATCTGGATGCTGGTACACGACCTTGGAACGTTGTTGATGAACACAGACGGCGAGAGTGGAGAAAGCTCTTATTTCTGCCCGTTGGGCGTGTTGGTATCTCAGAGCGTCATCCCTCAGGGACTAGATCTGGACAAGGAAGACGATTGGGCTGGGATGGAGGGGCTGTGGTCGATAAGATACGGGTTCATGGACCACCGCGAATTTATACGTAAGTGATTTTGTCGACCACTCCATCATGTGGGTTGCCTGATGAGCGTTGTCCTCTATTCCAGTTTATAATGACCCGTCGGTAAGTATACCGCCTTGTTCTTGGCCCGTCAGCACGCGACCGACGTTCGTGGGATATTACTAGGTACCGGATCACGAACCTCTGGATGTGTCGATTTTCGACGGTGCTGAAGAATCGTTGGCCACGCTGGAGATATACGTCCGTGTCTCAGGCATCGTGCCCGACCCTTCCCACCCTACACGTCCAAAGATCAAGTTTATTGGCGAAGTGGATGGAAAGTTCAACATCTTTGGTTTCGTCAAGCTTACGAATGATGATCAAGTATGGTACCATGCCGTGAGTATGCGTTCCCTCGCCACAGTAGAAATGCGCAGCCTTGACCGATAGTGCGCGTTTTTTTCTCAGGAGGCGGGCAATGATAGTCAGATGGTGTGGAGGTACGGGGCCACATTCATCTGATGTGGTTAAGGAAGGTGGAACGATGGGCCCTGATTTCATTTCCTACTCTAGCGGCGATGCGATAGCACTGGGCAGCATTCGATCACGGTACGGTTTCATAGGCGTTTGGTCCACCGTCTTCCACGACGCCGAGGATCCAATTGGTATGTCTGCTTCCATTCTCGATCGCTCGAACCTCCATCTGATACACGACTCATTAGGGCCGTTCTCGATGCAACGTGTTGTCTTGGTCGACGAAGATGAGTAGAACAATCCAAGTCGGGCTCTCCTTGTATTCTATATTTGCTGGGGCAGTGTCCATATCGACATAAGTTTATCCACGTGCTCTTCACGCCTCGTGCTGCTGTTGCATACCGTTTTACTCCGTTTTATTTCCTAGTACCCTTATCTCCGGGTTATGCTTCCCTTTTGCAATACTGATAGGCTTTCTGCTCAACAATTGCGTTCATGTGATCGAGCACGTTCATCTATTTGTGGCTGAGTGTATAGTTTATATATAGGTACTACCACCACAAACTGTAGATAGAAATACAATCAAAGGGATTTGAAATAGGTTGTTGAGATGCCGTCGTACAAAACAGTCGTTCACAAGTGCTGTCTAAAGCCGAACCGTGAACTTGAGACGACCATCTTCACAGGGCTCACAGCTAACGGGTTCCATGTTCTCTACCACAAAGTGAGCGCCGATATGCTCAATTTGCTGCCGGCTGTGGCTGGTACAGACAGCGATCACAGTTGCACCGCTGGCAAGCCCGGCCCGAATCCCGCTAGGGGAATCTTCAAAGATGACGCAGTTGGATGCTGCAAAGCCCAACTCGCGTGCCGCAAGAAGGAACGGATCGGGCGCAGGCTTCCCTGCCTTCAAGCGCTTGTCGTCTGCGGTGATGGTCACTTCGGGAGGTACGATGCCAACACGGGTCATGCATCCATACGCTATCAACGAGGAGAAACATGAGAAACATGTCCGCCATGCCTCTGATCAGAAGCACGCTCACGTACCATACGTCTTAGCACCAGACGTGGCGACGGCATATCTGCCCTTGGGGATAGAGTCTATCATCTTCCTGACACCAGGAAGAATACGGACAGAGCGGTCTACGCTGGCAGCCTCAATCTGCCAGGTTTCTAAACATTGCCTCTTGGAGTCTAGTCCAAAAGTGAGGATGTCTTTGTTTTCTTCAAGGATCAAGCTGTCGAAGTGGCACACGTCGTAGATGGACGCTTCTGGCACGGTTGACATGGCCAGCATGCCGCTCAAGCGAGACGCGAAGGAAGGACGTCGGCTTTCGAGTGCAGCAAAGGACGATGCACGAGAAGACGGAAGGGAACTTGAGGGGGACGTGACGAGGTCGGGGGTTGCCTCTCCCGAACTGGCACGGTGGAGTCGGTAAGACGAGAGGAGAGGCGAGGGGATGTCTGTGCCACCGCCGTATATGCGGTATGCATCAGCGAAGAAGAGAATACTCTCCTCGAACTTTTGGACCTCGGCATCCATCTCGTGGGGCTTTATTGTGGGCTTAAACTGTGTGAGGTTGTCGACAGCACGCTTGCCATGAGTGGCAGCGATCACGTAGGTAGGGTCCTGCCCGATGTCCCTCGCAACCTTTCCCCATGCAGCCTCAACGGCGGCGATAGAATCGGTGAGGGTGCCATCCTATCAACACACTGGAAGAGTTGGATTTGGAAAGCGCGAACAAGACGAACAACACACCATGTCGAACAAGACAGCGTCGGCGTAGAACGTATGGACGTTTTGCTGCATGACGAAGTACAGAGAGAGAGAAAGAGGTGTTGGGAGAGGTTTGAATCTCGTCTGGCACTGCAACCATTGTGATTGTGCCACTTCACTTATATGCTCGTCGAGGCTAAACCATTTCCTTATCGCTATCCTCATAGCCTGACGTCAAGGGTTAGAATATTTTTAATAGCCGACGACGTGGAGCAACATCAGACAGAATCTTTCGAAGGTAACGAGGTTGAGCACGACCATTCGATAAGAGCTCCACTTGTCTTGTATGGTACTTTTTTCCACGGGTGGGAGCAGAAAGGGAAATTTTTCTCCGGGAGTACTTGAGACAAAGGTTGTCAAAGGCGGCGAGAGGAATGTGTGCGGCTGCAACAACTCAATGAAGCCATGATACGGACTGGCGGACTCGGTTATCCTAGCCGAACGCTCTTTCTCCCCAAAGAGGCAACTCCTCAAGATGCCAAAGCCGTCCACGAGTATTTCCGCTCCCGCCTATTTCCAGGGTGGTGCTCGCCACCGATGTGATGCGACACCATCGGTGGAGCAACCGTGTGAGGAGAATCACCGTTGAAGGAGGTTTTCCGCGCGTGTCTCTCAGATGCGTAATTCCGGGACTTAGCTGACAGATGACACTATCTTTATCGCTCTTGCGCTCTGGTACTGGGATGCGCGACTTATGCTCTTCACTCTCACACTCCCCCCTCTAGGTCGCATCTCAGCATGGCGCAGGCTGATAAACATATGAAAGACATTTACTTAACGATGGTCTCCATTGGCAACGCCGGTGACATATGTCAGCTTGAAAAACCTCATTCGCGTCAAGCCGTCGGGACACCGCGCCTCATATAGTTGAACTCGGTTCGACTCGCGTATGCTCGCAAGCTTCAACGATTGCCGTGGACGTCCCGGTGTATCTTATTACATGTGGCGTGTCAGCGGAAAATCACCAAAACCATCATGATGGATGCTGGGCATTGATCCCTGCAGCTGTGGCTCCGTCAGGGAATGCATATAAACTTAAATACGGTGAGATTGTCTGTTTTTCGTCTTTTCCATGCGCGCTAAATCGATTGATGTATTGTGTTGCGTCCGAGTCGCTAGCATCGCAATCACACGGAACCATTGGCCCAAGTCCCTGGGTGACTGTATCCCCTTCGTTTTATATGGCCTTAATTCCTCGTCAAAAGATTCCCCCTGTACCCTGTGAGCAATTAAGAGATCAAATAGTGTTTCTTTTCTTTTCTTTTTTCAAGGGCTTGTGTTCTCCACTGACACGGCTTTGAAGGAACCCCCAAGGCATGAGCATATGGAAGGAAACATTTAGTAGGGTTTTGCCGGTGTATTTCCATCAAATTCTTCGGACACGCTCCCTTCCCCTGGAAGTGATGCAATATTGATGCCCGACATATCCGTCCTTGAGGCGGAGCACATCATGTTGCTCCCAAACTTGCTCACATACTCTCGGAATCCAACCTCTCAGTCACATCCATACAAGTGAGTAGTCTTACGGTACACTAAGTAATGCTTCACAGGACTCAGTGACCCGAATGAACGAATTTTTGAGCCTTGATCACGCAATTCCGGCAGACTCGAAGGAGCTTGTTAGCGATCAATAACAAAGACTACCAAATCAGACAGGTGTAACCACAATCGTTCATGGGCAAAAAATCAATGCAAACTACACAAACGCCTCAGCCAGCAAGAGCGGGAAATCCAGACATAGATAAACTCCCGGATAGCAGATCGACTACAGGATATCTAGCGTTCGTATCTTCTGTACGAGATAAAGTGGTGAAACGTCCTTGAGTAACTGCGCAACAATGGGATGATCAGATGCAACGCGCTTGTATTCGTTGTGTGAATGAGCGACGGGCAACAGTGCGCCGAAAGGTTGTCTGAGACGCGCGAATAGCCGCAATGTCGCGGCAAGCTTGTCATGTGAAGGAGATATGGCGTGTGATGAAAAGGGCGGGATGGCATTGGAATCACCGTCCCCATGGTGCCCGTCCAATGGCGTGAGCGGCTCGGCATCCTCATCCACCTTTGAATCCTCAGGAAGAAGAGCAGGGTCAAGGAGGAACTGAAGCTATGGATGCACTAACACCAGATTGTTCACGCCAGATAAGTCCTCCGCGGTCTCGATTTCAACATTCCCGAGTGCCAACGGCACAGCGCGATAAATACGCCGAGAGTCACTCCTCGAGATGACAAGGCCTCTCAGAGGAAACATGATGAAGGACAAGCTCAAACGGCGACTGGCAAGGCGTGGCGATAGGAGAGAGACGATCCGATCGTATAGCATCACCGTGCGGCGACGTCTGTAGTTCTGGGACCAACGCGTCTATCTTATTGTCGTCCATTGGAGGCGGAACATATGTTGACTCCGGCTCTCGATATATACCGACATCCGCAGGGAGACAAGTATTGTATTCGGATGCCTTCCCCGTCCAGGCGAGAATTGTCACATCCCCTGATCGAGTCAATACTTCCTGTAGCAGGCGACCCAACGCACGCTGTTGACCCTACCCATACGTGACTGGGATGGAGACATCAAATATACCGGAGAGCGAGTAGGCCGTGTCCTCTTGTTTCGTGGCGATGCGAGTTGCAGCAAGACAGTTTCTGCCGCACATTCTCTGATCCAGGTCGGAGAGAGAGTAAGACTTGTACATCAACTTCATTTGCAGCGGCCATCTTGCTCATGATTGCAGGTGAATCCTTCTGGTTATACGCCTTTCCGTCATGGAGATAAGGCTGCCAGTCATCAGTGTAGAAATGGATGACCCGGGATGCAAAAAAACTCTTGCAGGGTCCGTGCACGGGTATTCCAAGAGCATTTCTCGAGCGGGTACAGTTCCGAGTCGGATAGAACACCCTTTAAATGGACGACTGTCAGAGCGGATTGGTGGTATCACTGAAACATGGATGTCAAGGACTCTTGAAGTACTGAGCCGTCTGCTTGGTTGATACAACATGTATCTGACCATGCCCAGCGTAATCCGGCTTCCTGCACTACTGCAGAGAACATCACCAACTTGAGGATTGTGGGTGATTCTTCCAGGTTATATACCGATTCATGGACGACACCGTGGAACAGCGGTTCGGCTCCCTCCCAAGTATATGAAAACCTGGCATGACGGAAATATTCCTGAACTGTCTGTGATACGACCCTCGTCAAGCCCTGTTGCCATGGATGCAACAAGTTCCTTGAATATTGAATCAACTTCAAATCGATCCAAACGACCCCGCTCGTCATGAAGATGACCAGCATCCGTGTTAATGAGGACAAGTGGAGCATCCCGCTGGACCCGTTTAACAGAGCTGCGAATAGCCGCAATCGTCTTTGATGGGCTCACATAGCAGTGACATAATTCTAGAAGAGTCAGAACCTTTAGACAATGCTTTTGTGTGAATTACAAATATTGACCTCGGGTGACAGCATCTGGAGACTGCTCAAGTTGCAGAAGCATGTCATTAAGTACGTCGATTGTTTCATCATAATGGCGAGCGCCAAATAGTGCCGCACGCTTTCTCTCGTGGCCACGTGGAGATGATGGGCCGAGTTTGATCGCCTAGAACTAAGTTGAATATTTGCCCCGGTGTAAGTCAGGATACATGTACTGCATTAGCATCCTCTGGTGAATCTTTCCATAATTCTAACCTAGCCCATGCTTTGCTTCGCTTGATCAGAAGAAGGTTCGACGGTCAATGTTGTGCTATAGTGCGCAATAGCATCCTCGTATGAAGCAAAATTCAAGGCGAAGTCCCCATATTGTTCTTATGTCTTGAGAGAACGCGCTTTAAAGTCTGATATCCAATGTCAGAAAGAGCTGATAGTAGTGCATCGAACAGAAATGCTTACCAACAATCCACTCATTTTCGTCCATAGACTCGAATCTCTCGCAGGGGACGTTGGTCGTTGTGTGGAAAAAAATCCATCGCATTGCTCTGCATCTGTCGGAGGTACTCAAGTGCATATGAAACGCGGTTTTCTCGTTTTAGAATATCGCAGATAACTCGGAAGACAACAAACCGTGGAAGTTTGAACTGATGCGGAAGAAGCTTGTCAACACCTGGGTTCAGACCACCGTGTAGAACGTACCTTGGCAGCGGCATTCAATATTTCATTTGCTGAGTTACGACTAACAACTATGCTCGCCCACTTTACCAGTAAGGAGTTTGGGGCCGAGGGACCGAGTAACAACGCGGTAAAGTAGGTTACCACCGTCACATCTTGTTTTTTTGGCGCTCATCGCCTCGTCTCCAGCAATTTCCAGTCCCAAGATGCATTGGTCCTTGAACTCTGGTGGCAGAAATTGAGTCCGCATCCAATGTACAATCCCAAAACTTACTAGCGAGCAAGTCCATTATTGGCTTATTGGCTTCGATTCCTTCGCTTGTAGTGTTCATGAGCTCGAGAAGAGAGGCAGCAGCGTCAACAATGCGACTCTCAGCATATAAGCTTTCGCAATGACGCTTTCGCCCGTGTGCATGAAGGACCTGGAGAAGGCTATCCGTTCTATATTGGGAATCGGAGAGCTGATTGCGAAGTTGTTGATTGGTGTCCTCTAGATGCGCAATTTTACTGTCTGAAGAGACGCAGGTGTCAACGAAGCACGAATGAAGGCGACTATGAACGCACTCGAGTACATGTCCTGTGCGCGAAGGGACTTGATAACTTCATTCAAGTTGTGCTTCTCCTGCGCAGCTGCACAGATGGAGTCGGAGAGCTGGTCTCGGAGTTTCTGGATAGTCTCTTCAAGACGCGCAATTTTACTGTCCAACGAATGTGGACATCAATGATATGGGAATAAAAGAATTGATAAACGCACTGGAACTTTCTGTTTGTGCACGAAGGGACTCAATTGTCTTTTTACAACACCCTATCTCACAGGTATGTGCTGCCTGGTCCCCTCAGTGTGCAGCTGTCCGCAAAGCGGGTGGCGATAAGGAAAATTATCGTTATCATCTTACACAGCCAAATTTTGATCCAGGTTCTCTTACATTTTTGAAGTAGGACGAGGGAAGGATATCATAGAGACTGCGCAAGGTAATCGTTCTGCCTCCGCTAATCGCAAGGTCGTAGTTCGCTAAGATGGCCATGGACAGAACAAGAGGCTGGATGACAGATCCAATCTGCTGATGCGTTGCAATATCCCAGAGTGAGACGGACAAGGCCGCAGAAGCAGCAATGGATGTTTAAATCACTACTCGCCATGGCGGTGCAACCAGCATTGCCACCGTGAATAGACCATTGAGAGTATCAGTAGACACGTCAAGACAGTGGGTGTTACTGCCGTGAGATAGGACAGAGAGTTGCCTACTATTGTTGGTCCAGGCGAAGGATTGGTTCAACAACGACTTAGTTTGGATCAGGACGTCAACGAGGAAGCGACCGCCGAGACTATCATAAATGCGAACGGAGGTGCGATTCAGGTCGCCGTCGCGATAAGTTGTCCGTCCGGAGAGAACTTGGCTGCATCCACCCAGCCGTCGTGTTGCCAGGGCCCGAGCAGTCGTTGTCCGGTCTCTCTCGACCGGACATACATGGTCGAGTCGAATGCCCCAGTCACGATTTTCGTCCTATCGGGGGAGACGTCCACCGCACGTGCCCCGTCTGTCACCACTTTACACCTCTCCGCATCCCATAGTCACCCAGCCGCCGTACATCCCACTCACGACCCACTTTCCATTTCGTGACACGCTAATGTTGTAAACAACACCCTTCGCATCCATGGATGTCCCCAGTTTTGTGCCGTCTTCCATTCGCCAACGCCGAGTCTTCTTTTCTTGTCCACCAGTCACGATATGCTTCCCATTGCAGATTAAAGCGACTGAGTATATTTCATCTCGGCCATTGATTTCGATTGGTGTTGCTTGCTGTGGGTAAACAGTGTGCGAGGGGAAACTATACCCATTCAAGTCTTGGGTTGCACTAAGTGGCAGGGCATTCTCAGATGGGGTCCTGTCAAGATACTTACCACTTCTTGACTTCCCACCTATTCCCGCAGACATGCTCGGCGAGATATCAGGGCGTTGGAAACAAGCGTGTGTGGCCGCTCACTTTGGAGAACCTGGCTTACAACTTACACATGCCTTTTTACTTGTAACATCCACTGGCATCAATCCATACAGCCTCCAAGTTGCGCTCACCCCTTAATTCGGACCCACTCTCTCCTCTTCCTATTGTCATGGTTGTGCCGACTGGCTGGTCGTCGATAGGAGAATTACGCCCAACACTGTTAGAACTGCCAGTGGGACCAAACAGGCCACACAGCAGTCATAAAACGGTGACGACAAAGTCTTCTTTTTCTTCGGGCCCAACATATAAAGATATTGAGTAATTCTTACTTTACAAAAGCCTACACACTCACGGGTGAATCTGTTTCACCCACGCTCCAAGCATGCTAGGCACAGTGGGGCGTGACCACCGAAAATGATCGCTTCTTTCAGAAGAACCAAGCCTTGAAAGTGCTTTTCGCTGGTTGTAACGTGTTGTCGTAGGCCACACGAGATACATCCACTGAGGCTTTACAGACCGAGATCAATGTATGTACCATTCAGAGTGGTACATCTGTATGGCGAAAAACCAATCAAACCTCGTTGGCTGCACACCCTTGCCCCTATCCTTTGTCACGTTTTGAACCGTCTCCTTCATCGGTTGTGTTGCAAAACGATGCTGAACACTGTTTTCAGCCTTTTGGCTGACTGGGTATCATCGCCATCCTCAACGTCAGATTCGCCTTCATAGTCCAGCGCGGCTCAATGCTCGGGCTCTTTGTGTCGACGCAAGTGGTTTAGATGAGAGTGCTGGTTAAGATTGGACGCTTGCGTGCAAACCCAGCCTATTTGCTACCCTGATCGTATCATCATACCCAGTCTCGTGGAAGTCTCGCAAGGATGGTGTTTTAATACCGCTTGTTGTCGGTCACCTCACCTTCTTAGACGAACCGGCGGACCCTCGAGAGATTCTGGGTCGCATAAGCACTGATTTGCATGCGCCGCTACGGCAAGCTTGTAGGCAAGGATGAAAACACCTGGCGTTTCACAGGGAATGACGAGTGAAATCCAAATGAGCCAGGGCTACTCTTTCCGAGGCGATATGACAAGAACCCGGGATAAAATGGTTGGAACCCAACACGCCAGGTCCAACCCATACAGTACTAAATCTATCCTACTCCCACCCCCACCACCCGCGAACAGCTTTGACGGGCCTCGTTATGAGATGGCATCGCCATCATTGTCGTGGGCAGCAATGGCAGTGGTGGTGCTAGTCCCCAATTTCCAAATGCTGCTCCCGTTTCCCACCATGATCGGTTATCCCTCTCCCTGCCGTCCTCCCAGAAATAGCAACGTGTTTTCAGACACTTGTCACTCAATCATTAGTGAGCATGGTTAAACGATAATCGGTGGTCGCACGTGACACCTCCGTCCACGATCAATTTGACAACAAAACCTACGACTTTGCACATCACTTCCGCCCTCGACTACAAAGTCACGCAGCGCATACGTCCACCACCGCTCCCAGTGTTGGATGTTCCACGTTCGCGGAGTGCCGAAGAGGCCGTGACCAATATCCTATACAATACGCCGCCGCCAAATTTACAGCTATATAAAAAGTGTCCCTTCATGCCCATGATGTCTCTTCCCTCGACTGACGACTTTTTTTCTTTTGTTCCAGACATATCCTCAACTGTCTCGTCCAAAATGAACCTGGAGTTTTGTCACGCGCATCCAGCATCTTGGCTGGACTCGGGTTCAACACCGACTCCCTGGTCGTCTGTCGCACAGAGATTCGTGACCTGAGTCGCATGTCGATCGTCATCAGTGGCCAAGACAGCGCCGTCGAACAAGCACGCCGACAACTCGAAGATGTCGTGCGTAACTCTCCTTTCCCTCGTCTGTCTCCACAAATGGATACGCGCCATTCACGCGTTATTTTGGTAGATCCCCATGTGGGCTGTCCTCGACTATACCGATACCCGCGTGATCTCGCGCGAACTGCTGCTCGTCAAAGTCTCTATTCTTGGGCTCTAGCTTCTCGAGGACCAGTTTGTCGGTGGTCACTCACACGACCCTCACCGGAGCGCCTCGCAAGACGAGCTTTGCAATGTTGCGCTTTATAAATGCACCTGAAGGAAAGGTGCATACGTGGGCGGAACGGGACCCGCCAGGCTCTCGGAGGCAGATAAAAAGATAAAAATAAAGACTTAACGCGTCCAGAGTATGATATATTTTGGACGCACCTACCTTTTCTCCTCTTAATCCGCTTCGGCTCTGCGTTGGTGGGAGAGACAGGGAGGGGGAAGCTGTGTAGATCAATGCCGAACGGTACATCAGGTACGACGTCGTATCTTTCTCGCTCACCTCTTCTCCCGCCCCTCAAACCTGGAGCAGCGTAGCACACTTAATCCGAGCTTTAATGTAAGGAGCCTATGGTTTCCATCGTGTTTCATTCGCTGTGAACATCTTGTCTTACTACGAAGTGGTATTCATTTAGCAGGTCGCTATCATAAGTTAAGATGGAGTACACAGAGCCCTACGCATTACATGCGATCCATCCTGGACTTCGAAAGGGCGTCCCATGCCGACTGCGTCCGAACGTTCTCGAGTCCTACTCTTGAGTCACTGTTGCCCACCCTCCGCCACTTGCTTTGAAACAATATTCTTGTTGCACCAGCCTTTCCTATCGCTGGGTTCCCTCAAGTACCCATTTAACTTTGACGGGAACCTATTTTTTAAGAGTCTCGTCATTTCAAAGTCTTCTGCCAATACGTAGAAACGTTCCATTCGTTGGCCTGAGCCATCTTCGATAAAACTGGTCTCCGACTACACTTGCTGCTGGCCAAGCCCTCTGACAGCGCATCATCTTTGGAACACCATCACCTTTGGCGTGGACGTTCTCATGTATTTATCTCGTATCCCAGTGCTTGACTCATGTCCTATTCACACTAAGTGCTAGTCATCACCAGATAAGATCAGTCCTTGTGATACACCCCTATTCTTCTCCCAGCCACAAGAGCTGAGTCCTCGACCCCGACCCCAAGCAATCACTTCATATTCAACTACTTATTGACCGGTATTGGCTCCTATATCATGAGATTGGAATTGACACAGTATTATATTATCGCTCACCTGATGCCCATGCCTCCAGCTCAGATCCGCTCATCCATTTCTCCGATGACATGCAGCCTAGCATCACGATCGGAGACCTCTACTAACAGACCTCAACCTCAGGTGGAACATGGCCTGACAGATGTCGTATTGCTGGAGCCGGTATCGGAATGGCCCCGTCCTGAGCCTCTCACCGAGTGGGGGATGGCAGACCGTGGGTGGGATCACGCACGATGGACTCGTGAGACATGTCGGTCATTGAGTCGCATCGCCCCCTTGGGGGCTACACCGACTTGTCCCCAGACAGAGGTGAACAGTGTGCTGGTGTTCGCAGAGTGCACGCATAGGTCCTTTGCAGCATAGAAACAAATCACACATGCAAAGGAGAAGCTCTATCGAGATACATAACACATCGCAGGGAGACGAGTCAGATGGATCGATAAGAGTAACTCCCCGGATCACCGTTACCCTCCTTTTGATACACCAGTGCTAACGTTCATCCACAAGAGTCCGTTCATATCTCGTGCATACTATTCTCTCTTATCGTTTCGTGTTCGATTGTCTCCGACTCGTCCTGCTCCAGGGCGACGTCTGTGAATACGATCCTGGACGTGACCGCACTTTGACTGGTAGTGTGTTGCGATAACACACCAAATCCAGTGTCGATGTCATGACTACCACGTTGGACATTATATAGCTCTCGCACACTGATGATGAACCGAGGTATAATAGGGCACACCCCTAGATAGGTAAATAAACTCGTCAAGAGCACCCGATTACCGTCTAATGCAGGATCGACCTCGAATAAAGTAACAATGTTGAAGGACAAGACCCTGGAAATCCAGAGGAAGTCATCCAATCAGTTAGTTTGCCTACAGATATGATGGTATGGAGTACGTCATGGTGACAATTGCAAATAGTAGAGATGGGGAAATTGAGACGTACACAAGGAAATAGAGAATCCCATCCTTCACAAATTGTTGTACATAGCGATTTGGCTGCCACAACTTTGTTGCCTTGTACATGCCGATTGACTGCTTTATAGTTTGGACAATGACAAGAACCAAAAGTAGAGCTCCAAGAAAAATTCGTATGGATATAATGGATATGACAAGCCTTGGTGTGATATTGTTGGCCCATGATGCATTGCAAAATGAGAGATTGGGCAATTGGACTACATGCACTGGAGAAGAAATCTGTAATGAGATTGTATTGACGAATAGAATTCAGTTCAAGGTTCACCTGAGGTGCCTATTTTGGGATCATTAGTAATGCCTACACCTACAAGACCAAGAATAACCTGAAGGATGAAGATACAGAGGAGGATGCAAAGTATCCATTTGGATTGATTCCATATTGCATACACTCGCAGAACCATCATGACTATAACCAAAATCATGTCCAAAGGAATGAATCAGGATAAACAGTTACTGTACTCACAATCAGCAGCATTATAAAGTACTTCAAGTATCCAGCCAGATATTGGATACAGGGTGATACCTATAGAGTGTTAATATCTCATCTCATGTAGTAGTGGAGCACATTAATTTACTTACACCTATAAAACTGTTATTGATGGAATTTTCACTTAAAAATTGAATGCATACATCTATCAGAAGAGAATTATAACCGGCAGACAAGATACAAAGAAAAAAAACTGACTCTGATAGGGCCAGGGGCAGAAATTGTACCAGCTATGAATGCATTCCATGTCAGATTAATTAACCTTTTATATAAACAAAAAAATTACTGTACTTGTCACAGCAAGGCTGGAGTATGTGATTGTTATTAGATACATACATCTCAGCAGCTCATAGTAAAAATACACTTACATAGCAGTTAAAATACCAAGATAACGAGTCTACATATATGATAGTCAACACATGCAGCAGGGTATTTCAGTGACACCACATATACCAATATGAAGATTGTAGATACTGATGTCCAGGGTTTGTGCTATGGGATAGTCAGAAGGCCAAGTACTCTCTGAATAGTTATCTTACCCAAATATAGTCTATCTTCAAATATTGTTGGCAAGAAATATGATGTAGAGGATGAGACAACATACCTCTCTTGAAAGGGTGAGGACTGCAGTGGTAGAATTACAACCATCATCTTAGAGCAAATAGCGCATGGTACCACGCAAGCATCACTCACGATAATTATACGAGACAGCAGTGGCGAGAACAACTACCAGTAATTATATACGAAATGAATCATTGACAGAGAGCAGTGTGAGTAAACGTACTGAGTATGTAGTTGATGGTTTCGTGGATTTGCAGAGACTCAAAAGACTGTGAATCAGTGGGCATGGTTGGCACTTAAGAGAGCAAATGGGTCCAATGAGAGTCGGCCCAGGAGACGAGGAGGCAGCTCGTGATTCGGTCAAGTTGGGTTTCATTGATGGTTAAATCCCCAGCTTGGTGAATTGAATAGTTGCCTTACTTATGACTTGTTTGAAGCGACAAATGTATGACTAAATTCCCAAGAAAGGTGTGATACAGCTGCGGTGACACCGAGCCTATCACCCAGAGTGAAAGGCCTGTCCGGGAGGCTGTGACGCTGGCTGAGTAAAGCTACTAACCCTACCGAGGATGAGCGATTGATCGGTGAAATCAGATGATGCCTATGTAATATTGATGCTATATAGTCATCCTGGATACAGCGATGAAAGAGCGAAAAACAAAAGGTAAACGAAAACACTCATCTAAGAGTGTTCCAAGAGAACCGTAATTGAAATTTATGCAAATGACGCTCCCAAAGGCCAATGTTCAGCGCACATGAGTGTCCACTCGAGCGCTAACACAAATATATGTGAAACACAAATATATGACTACCGTAATGCCTGCGGCACAGAGTCCTGAAGGGGGTATCCTCTGCGCGCTGTCGGGATTTGCCGGCTATTTTGACCGCCTATCTCCCCGGGTGATTTAAGTTCCCCTCAGTCTTCCCTTGCATGACCACCTCACCGTCTCGCCTCGCCGTTCTGTTCTGACGACGTTCCCCCAGCTCCTTATTATGAGCACCGCGGGAGATTCAGCGCTCAGTTGCCAGGCTGTCTCCCTTCTCTGCACCCTCCCCCCAAGGATCCGCGCTCTTGGTCGCCTTGTTTCCCCTTTGTCGCCTCACCGCCTCGCCACCATTATGATTATCACGTCACCGCTCAACTAGGCCACCATTCGCCTCACCTCATCCAGTACCATCCGTCGACGACGCCAAAGGTGCACGGGCGCCACCCTCACGTCAAATCTATTCGCGTGCAAACGCGATTGTGGGCATGATAACGCGCTCACATTCGCACTCCGTCCGCCCTCTTCCACCTCGACCTGTGGGAATACCCGCAGGTACATTCCCATCACCGCCAAGTCATCCTTCGTGACCTCGCCGCGCTCATCCGATTAGATTGTAGCGCCACGACAGCAATGCAAGCCACATCGTCATCTCCGACTACACTTGCTGCTGACCAAGCCTTCTGACAGCGCATTATACTTGGAATATCATCTTGGGTGTGGACGTTCTCGTGTATTCACCTCGTATGCCAGGCTTAACTCATGTCCCGTTCGCACTAGGTACTAGTCACCACCAGATAAGATCAGTCTTGCGATACACCCCTTTTCTCCTCCGAGTCGCAAGAGCCGAGTCCTTCACTCCGACCCCAAACAATCTCTTCGTATTCAACTTCTTATTAACCGGTAATGGTTCCTCTATCACAAGGTTGGTTCACAAAATCATTGGTCATTTGGTCTAGCTCATCTAGGATACCATCGCTAGCTTACATCATGCCAATGAAAAGGACAGTAGTGGATCGATCTAATTATGATGATTGCTACGATAATTGTTCAACAAATGCGTATACTGTTCAATCGACCGTGCTTATCGTGATGGGTGCATGTTCCTCTTACTTGCATAAAGAAAACCTACCTGCTGCGAAAAGAACACCTGCGTCATATACCAATAGAACTAAAACACAATAACAAACAGAAAAGAAGGGAGAGTGTGAGTAAACATGAACCAAGTATATGCATGGCCAGCCAAGAAAACAAAAAAAAAAGTAATGAGGGACCAACAAAAACAAATAATGTTAACACGTGCGTGCTTCAAACATTTTCATGGTGCTGTCTGCCTAAAAAGCTTGAAGTCCGAGATCAAAGATGCAATGCAGGATATAGTGCACAAGGGCAAAGGCAGTATACACCTTGATATTCTAAGTAACCGTGTCAATACAGAAGACCGGTTAGTGGGACCTGAGACGTACTTTGAGAACGATGAATGATGCAATATACAACATCGGTTTCTGCTCAACCGAATATTTCTGTCACAGTCCGTCGACGCTCCCGCCTTTGCGACGGGAACGCAATTGTCTTGGGTTGACCATTACCGGCCACTGTTTCGTGTCCCTCACCGGCGGCCTCAAGGGACTTGCGAGCTGCATGCACACCAAGAGTTCGCCGGCGAGTATCTCTCTCAGTTTCTGAGCCGGAGAATGCCGAACGAACCTGGTTGCTACCCTGAAAGTCTTCTTCCGAAGTTGTGCCAGTACGCCTTCGAGCCTCGTCACGACTTTGTTGTTGTTGCAGAGCAGATACGGATACCCCAGATGGACGCGAAAACGTTACAGAAGAGCGCGCCGAATCGCGGGAACATGTGCGCTCTATGGGAAACGTGGAGGTCTCAGGAGAAGCCGACACTGTGTGTGCTGAAATTGCTGTCGTGGGGTTGGATGTGGACAAAGCGAAAGGCGTATTGGGGTTGCGAATGGTTGCTATGGAACCTGAGGAGACATGGCGACGACCGCCTTTGTCAACTACAGTGTTGGATCTTCGAAGTAGAGTCTCAGACGGGGGAGGGGGTGTAAAGTGGCCAGGTGGTTTCGACTTTTCTGTCTGGGGGTACCGGGATGCGGGGGTTGGAGAGGGCTCGTACTCCGCTGATAGGTCCACGACGTCGGGCGGTGTATCATAGACAGCTGACCCGTTCATTGTCATTTGCTTGTCGCGATGTTCGCGGGGCGCGAATAACCGTCGGAAAGTTGAAGGTGGATTGAGTCCATTTCTAGAAGAAGTTGATCGATCTTGATCACTATCTCGGTCTCGTGAAGACGGAGGGCGTCCGAGGCTAAGATCGCTGCGAGATGACAGCCTGCGAGATACATCAGTCCCACCACTGGAGGTCACCGGTTCCCAGCTCAATCGTGACTCAGCACTTTGTCTACCATCCTGGCTTCGCCTGCTACTGCCCCTCTCCAGACCCGAATCGGATGGGGGCCTCCTAGTCACTTCGTCGTCCAAGCTGATTGACCTCAGATGTGCAGATTCGGATGCTCCACTGGCCTCCTTCAATAGCTTCCCCACGCCAAGAATGAATCCAGTGAGCGAGCGCACCACATCGTCGCTCTCCCGCAAACACTCCCGAAAGTCGGAACCAACATCTCTCCAGATTTGTGCCGGGTGATTGGGCCCGTCCGATCCATAGTCTTCGTCATCGACTTCGATAGCAATTTGCTGTTGGACAGCATTGGTTGTCGCAGCCCTCAGAGTCCTGTTGAGTCTTTCCGACGAACGTATGATTGCGCTCGAGTGGTCGGATAAGTCACAAACTATTTGAGATTGACTTGGGAGTCGAGAGAGCTGCGCTTGAAACATCGAGAGTGATTCCAACATGAGGCGAGTGTGTTCGACATTCTGGAAATTATGAAGGTTCACAAACGAGCTATTACCACTCGGAGTTCCGCTCGCATAGTGACGGGAGAAAGTGCTCGTATGAGGCCTGTCTGGATCGCCGGGCGTTTGCTGCAAGGAAAGGACGCGCGTGGTCGGTGAATGTCGAGATTCTGGTCTATCCGAAAGATCATACGTCGTTCTCCTAAACCGCATCCCATAACCCGCATCCCTGGAACTGTCAATCTCTTGTGAAAAGTCTGCCATAGACGTAGCAGGCCGCGAGACACCGCGCCCTGTACCTCTCCCATCCCGTTCTGTGATCAAAGTAGAGGGTGCCCGAGCTGGATCAGAGTGCAAGTGGGGACGGGGAGCAGGAGGGCCAACAGGTTCACCAACACGTGCGCCAGATGCACTTGTTTGACTCCTGTCATCGACATCGGATCGCCGCTGCCGTTCCGCATCTTCCCACTCCATTACGCGGCCAGTTCTCGAGCCAACCACACTTGAGCGAACCCCACGCACAGACATGTTTGCATCCCGGCCGTCACCAAAGACATCCTCGTTTGAGGGGGCACCTTGTCTCCCATTCCCGCGCATGCCAATACCCGCCGCGCGCAAGCTCTCACCTGCGAGTCTCCCTGTTGCCCCAGTGCCACCATTCAAAGCACTTTCTGCACTCCCTCCCCGCTGGGACTGTCTTCGGCCACTATCCAGAACATTGCCTGATAGATCGTCAGAAAGCCAGCGGGTCTGGTGTCGTCGCGTCATCTCCCTCACAGTGGAAACGCGACCGGACCGAGCACCGCGAGGAGAGTACTGGACATTGCTTGTTGCGTTAGCGGTTGTATGCGTCGTAGTCCTTGGAAAATGACTCTCTTCATCATTATCTCGAAAGGATGACCGGTGTGGAGTCATAAACTCGATTGAGGTCTAAGAGGAACAAACTTGGTCGACTGCAATAGAAATTCGACAATGCCACTCACCCGACCATCCAAACTCCGCCGTTCTCTATCCCTGAATTCCTTTGGAAGAGGTTGCCGTGGTCTTTTGTTTCCTGTGGGGCTCTTCCTTGAAGTAGCTACAGCGGCCAGCGCTGCTTCGGTAACATCGTGGTCGTTTCTATTGTATCTTCCACTCTCCATACTGTGAGCAGAGATAGTGCTCGCCATGGACACCCGTTTACGGGGAGTACGTGATGGGCCGGGAGACGCCTGACGCGTCTTCTCTGGAGACGTGGGTGCAGAGATAAGTCTTTGATGATGGGAGTTTGATTCGGATGGCGGTGTTGATGAACGCTCAGGAGAGGATGAGCGGTAGGAATTGGAATTGGACTCGGAGCGGGAGGGAGTCGGTGCACGTAGACTCTCTCGCTCAGTCTCGGATCCCGAGCGAGTATCATTTCGTTGAACTTGTGGTGCGGACTGCGAGTGTGAATGGGATGAGAGGCGAGACGATGATGATGTAGAGGCAGATGATGAGGGGGCGTTAGGTGAACGGGACGTGCGGATCGGCGATGGAGTATTGAGGCGGGAAGTGAGCTTGTCTAGTGCCTGACCACGAACGTCAATTTGGCAAGGCGACGATTTGATAGCATATAGGCATAAATAATGCAATTTAACATCGAAATCACAGTAAATTGATGAAGTGGTAGTTCCGAAGGTTGCCAAGAATATACCATAACACGTGGAGTGGAACAAGGGTATGCAATGAGCACAGGTCGAGGGGGAAGCGTAGCAGGCTCACCATGCGGTTGCGTTGAGCAAGACTCTTGACCCTCTGGAGTGCTGCGACATTCTCGTTCGGGCTGCTGATTCCAAGTCTCCAGTCAAGCCTAGCAGTATTATCTTCTTCACCCGCATGGTCGTTTTCGTCGTCTTCGTCATCAGAGTTGGGTCTTGAAGTCTTAAACATAGCCGTGGAAGTGTCATAAGTTTCTGTAGGTATCATGCCGCTCGGAGAACCTGTATACGAAACTGGACGCTGCCTGATGCTGCCAGAGTTTGCGCTGTTGTTGTCGCCAGTTGAACCGCTGCCGGTTGAATTGGTAGCTGGAGGAGATGGCAATCCAGAAGGAGAAGCAGCACCGGGACTCTCCGGAGGTTCAGGAAGATCTGGAATACTGGTTTCCTTGGGATCCTTGAGAGGTAACGACCCTAGGAATATTGCAGACAAAGGACGCCTTGATGAAGCAGTGAGCGAGCGCGGCGGCATCAGAATGGATGCAGCAGGTCATCAACCACGGCGTGCGTGAAAAAGTGGAGTTGTCGTCGTCGTCGTGTACACCGAGCAAGGACGACGACGAGCGCAACGCGGATGAAGGAAAGACGGTGCCGTGAGAATTCAAATGGCTACTTTCGGCGCAGGTAATGAACCTCTCCGAATTCCGAAAGTACCTTCCACTCTTCTAGTTGGGGAGTTCCCCCGCGACTTTTGCATCCCGCATCCCGCAAGCTCAACTTGTTATGGCTTTGAGGGTCACAGAGGTATCGTGGAGCTTCTGCTTGCTCCAGCCAGCTTACCGTTTCAGGTTGAGAATGGTCACATGGCAACGCCAGAAGCAGACATGTGAGGGTACGTGCAGCAGTCATGTTTCAAAGGAAATCGCATCCCAAAAGCAGATAATCTGTCAGACACTGGAACCCACGACAGAGTAAAGAAGTTGATATCCAACCAGATTAGCACACCCGCGACGCGACCCAGTCGGACGGAAGCGTCGGCGAGGACAGGTGATTGAGCAAAATGGTTTTCCTTAAAGACCACCTCATTTAGATTGCTTATTTCTCATTTATGCACCACTGGATGATCCCAATATTGTCGTTACCACTGCCGTAGACATGGCGGTTACCTGTTCACCTCAAGGCCTTAAACATCGATGTTAGTATTCCAACGTCGCTATTTATGTTTTGTCCATACTACACGTCCGAGGCAGGTGTACATCAACGACCAGCCCCAGGAACTGTCCATTATTACCAAGTTTGAGCAATTGCTATGCTTGGAACGGGTAACTATTGACAGCGCTTCCATTGTCACTCCCTGAGCGACCGTGATGGATCTAACCGTTTCGCGCATGATTATCTATCATGGTAAATACAAGCATGAAGGTGGGAGTAAGTCATACTCCGGTTCATAGCCCATCACATATCAGTAAGGAAGGGCAGTGGGGAGTCAGACATGTTGAGACGAGGACGGGTTCGACTGGGGACACCACAGCCTGCCAGCCTCTGCATCCATCCAAGCACAAGATGGCCACACCACATGCCTAGCGAGGCTACACGGAAGCAATGGTTTTGGTGACTGAAAAGAAACGATCAAGCGTATCATCATACATCGTGGGTTATGTCAACCAACATCCAGCACAGGCCAAGGGTTTTCTGTGACAAGTACTAACCATTCGCAAGTCACTCCCATCATATTGCTACAGAGATGTAAACTAGA
The DNA here is from genome assembly GCA_038089075.1 of Singerocomus inundabilis. Classification (NCBI taxonomy): domain Eukaryota; kingdom Fungi; phylum Basidiomycota; class Agaricomycetes; order Boletales; family Boletaceae; genus Singerocomus; species Singerocomus inundabilis. The sequence continues at coordinate 27,153 of JBBPKD010000035.1, forward strand.
CGACTCTGTCCTCATTTCAGTATCCACCCACCCCTTGTTAGTAATCTCTTGTTTAAGTATCTGCCGCCGCACCACTCGCAAGTTTTCCGACACGAGTGTAGAAGCAGTCATCAAAAGAGCGAGTACCTTTACTAATCCTTACCCTGATCATGGCGGATGTTTCTATATGGAAATCCCGTCCCACGCAGCGCGATACTCCAGTCTCTGTTGCTTGTCCAAGTACTTGTTGTCGCCTTGGCCTCTTTATGGTATTGGATCGTCTTGCTCATTTTGAACTATCTCTCATGCGACTTCCGGACATCCTCTCCTGGTATCTCAGGCCCTCTGCACGTTCAGTGCTCTCGCCACATTGATTTACTGCTGGTAGGTACAACATTGGAGCTCGCCTGTCTATTCAGCTCCCCCTCGAGCTCAACGTCCTGGACTTGCTATGTCATTGCATGGGTATATCGAGTAGCCTTGGCAGCTCACCCAAGTAATATGATACGCTGTCTAGTTGTTCCTGGTGCTGACGACTCTCGTCTACGGCTAATGCCTCCAGCACAAAGTGTGGTAAATCGTTCGTTGCACCATCGTCTCTTTCAACGCGTGTACTGCCTGTACCACCTTCATAGACATTAACCTCAACCTGGTCGCCACCTGATTCGATCTGCGCATATAGCTCGCAATGCGGCTCGTAGACTGGATTTGGCACCGCTGATCATTACTGCTACGTTCTCCTGCAGCCTCTGTATCGTCGTTGTGGCCAATCGTGCTACCACATGGCTCTACCTGTATGTTGTCGCGACCTGTTGTCTCGCTGCACGGCCCTTTGCCCTGCGTATGCCCGCTCTCCGCGCACTCTGGTGTTTCTAAAGGTTTTCCCAGTCTGTGCATTTTGTTATTGACCGTGTCTGCATCATCCAAACGAGGTATGTCGTCGTGAGTCAGAATATGCTAATCGCATAGCTCAGCCTTCGTTGCCGGCTCAACATACACCCTCGCCACTCCATTCACCCCTTCTAGCTTTGCATCTTGGGATGTTTTTTCTGCTTCGCTACTGTCGTTATGGCCTCCGCAGTCGTCTGTGACGTCCTTTGGCACGTGCGGACTTTACTTTCGCTCATCTATGCGGCCTAATGGCCGGTCTGCGCATCCTCCAAGAGCATTCGTTATGTCGTTCGGTTTGTCTGTGATGCCCTCCAACGGCCCTTTGTCGCTATTGTCAATCGTGGTCTAACCCATTTGTTGCCCCTCGAGCGATTTACTGACACACTCTGGTACATTTGGGAGTTACAGTCGAGCTTTGCTTGCCGCGTTTTTCACTTCATGCTCACTTACCATCTCAGTTCGTTGGTCTCCATGGCAGTAACTAGATCTCCGCAAGTACCTTGGGCGTCTCATATGTATGACCAACATCTTCGTCTCCACCGCCAACTCGGCTGCCTACAGTACAAGGTTCGTTACTGGCATGTCCCTTGGCTCTGGCTCTGGCTTCGAGCGACATGTCTGGTGTGTTTGGCAACTTGCACACCGGCCTCGTCGGTCCTGCGCCTGTCGTATTCGGGTCTGCGTCGTCAGCGGTCTCTTCGTTGACCCACTAACTCGTCAGCTGGGGTTCCTAATGCACCTCCGAAGTGCGATGGATCTTCATGCCCTTGTCTCCTCTCCGCTGTGAGGCTTTATGCTACTTACAATAGCTCCTCTGTCTGGTCTTTTCGTTGCTATCTAGGATAATTGGTGTGAAGATGATACAAACACTTGACAAGAACAGAAAAGGGAAATGAGAAATGAGGTCATACTCACAGAATGCATCTTGATCTGAAGAGGGAGCATGTTCAGCTTGTGTAGTACCCCTCATTATGTGCTCACAGTTGAGATTCCATGGTGATGTGGATGGGTGTGAGCCAACGTCGAAGGGACTGGTTCAAAAAGAAGAAGACTAGCGGTGCATTCGGAGTGGTGTGTGAAGCAGCCAGGTAAGCATCATTGGTCCCAACGTTACACACATCCCATAGTACCAACTAACCACCTGTCAATTTCTGGGCAGGAATTCACCGGATGGCACAGAAATGTCATCAAATGCACCGTACGAAGGCCAAACCATCTGTTGATGGTTTGGCCTCATCCCCAGGATCGCGGCATGTCACCAATAGGCTGGTCACCAGACTACGTTATTTGCGAGCTACAGGCGATGACAGAAGAAAAAAATGACCATCACCATATAGTGATAGTCTGGATTATATAAAGGTCTCCAGTGGGGTTGTTGAGATATCATAAACCAATTTATCTGCTCAGTAATCTTGACATTCTTCCATCTAGCATGCTTCTCAACCTGGGTATTTCTTGTCTCTCTGGCATATGCTGACTTTGCTGACCCCACCAGCACCAAATGCCTACATATGTCCCATTTTTTTGGAAAACAACTGTCCAGCAGCATTGATTCACTTCCCTCAGTAATGGTGGACCCCACACTTCCGTGTGCGTGTACCCCTCTCCTCCTATCCTTCCTGATTGCTTTTGAACTTGTCATCTTGCTGACGATCGTTTTCCTCGTGCTCAATGACAGGTCCCCTGAACCTGTCGGCTGTGCCATTATTCCGCAGGGGACCCAATGCTTGGACCGCTAGATGATATCTTTTACGGTCTTGCCTCGTGACATCCCTACTTGCCCTTCGCGACCAACTCTGCGAAATGTTATCAGCATCTAATCCTCATCGATAACAGCCGCCCTCAAGGGTGCACATACAACACATCCATTCTTTGAATATCGGTATTGTGCATAGAATTGCAACTCTGTCTAGGTCCCAGTTTATCTAACTGTGGCTCATCAGCAGCGTATTACTTGTCAAGGAGCGAAGGTGACATTGTCAGCTGTTAGTATCCAAATAAAATGTGCTCAACCCATAATATATTTCCCAAGGGTCCACTCATCGCCGTCCGGATATATCAGCCTCTAGTGCATCCGCCCTAGCACGAAATGACGGCACTCTATTCCTAGAAACGCTGCACTGACCCAACGGGTGATTAAAGATGACACTGTCGTCGTTGGACGTCCGCTCACTTCCCTTTTGATCTCTCCTTTTCAGATGCAGCACGGATACTGGGTTTCTGCCAGCTTGGAAGGGGTAATGACCCTCAGTCGTGGTGAGGTGTTCTAGCCGCGTCCCGAGTGTTGACAGAGATTTGGACAACGCTCAACGCTCACGCCAAACCATGTAAAATGGTATCGTGTATGCCTGTGAGCGATAGTCTCCCCATTTTGATACTCCAAGAATGTGACCCTTCTTTGAAGGGCTGCCCGTATTCACAGTACAACTTCAAGACTTGAAATTTACAACGCAGTGTCGACGACAGCGTTCTCAGAATCGTGCGCACCACGCTTCCAATGAATACCGAATGGTGTGAATGGACCAGATAAGCCAGTAGGTTGGATGAACCCACTCACACAAACACCCATCGACGTGACTTGTGCCTGTAGCGCATCTGCCATCCGCTTGCAGCCTAGCCGTCGATGTTTCGAGTAGCTGTGCCTCACTAATACCTGATGACCTCGCCGTGCCGCAGTGTTGACGAAGAACCGATTGCAAGACGGATCAGCAGGAGAATCAGGGGCTAGCCGATCACTGCCGAAATCGAAAAGAAAACATGACGGTACTGCCCCTGAAACAAGCCGATTCGGAGCACATCGAGAAGCGGTGTGCTTGGAGTTCGCCATCGTAAGTACACGGATAGACCTCAATTCCCCCTCCCCCTCATCTGACTATATGGACTTGCCCGATTCCTGGTATCGCCTGTCAACATTCCTCGACACGCGTCTTCCGTGTAGCAGGCACTGTTTCAACTGACTGTAGGGGATTGGCTTGCATATGTGTCAAGTGATGTTGGCGAGTGCCACCTAGCAGCGAATGTCATACTTGCACGTAGCCATACCCAGTGACAAGGGACGAAACAATAAAATAATTATCATATCTCTCGGGGATAGTCGACGAGGTATAAAAGCTGCTTCCTTCGTCCCATCTTCCAGAAACACCGAGTTGTTCTTGTATTCTGGTTACTCAAGCGTGTTTGTTCGTCGTGTTTGTCAAGCTCAGGTATGATTATCTCTGCCTTTCTGACCGTTCCTCGTACGCTTATTGATGAATGATGCTCATACAGAGTTCTTGTTGTCTGTGTTTCCCTCGTCTCTGTGGTATATACCTTGCCCCTTGTCCCTTCCACCCCCGACGAATCCTCCACCGATATGTGTGTACCCCTTTTTTGAAAACACTCAACAGGCGGCGCTAATTGAGACTGCCCAGCAATATTGTGTCAGTTGACCTCTCCACCAGCCCCGGGTATGTGTTCCCCTGTCCTTCCATCGATAGCAACGGCTTTTGAACTCGTGTTTGCTGGTAATGTCTTCTCCATTATGGTTTGTGCAACAGTGAGTCGAGAAGTCTCCCGTGGTGTCCTGAGAAGAATTGTCTGCCTGGATGATATCATTGGCAATGTTGCCTTGCTATGTACTAGATTACCTCAGTCTGTTTTGCCATCAAATGTCATAAACGTGTTTCCTATCGTACTCGTGACCCTCCTAAAGGTGTACCATCGGACATTCATAACGGAAATGAAATTAAAAAAAGCTCAGTCCGTGTCCTTTGAACGGTCGGTGAAATAGTTGCTCAAGGCAATAGCAAATGAATGGTAATAAATGCCAACATAGAGATACAACACGATACAGTCTGTCTCATTGCAAGTCATCAGGGGGGAGGGGTTATTAACTAGTAGGGAGAGATAACAATGAGAGTTGCATGGGTCAGGAGGTATATGTGAGATCAGAGTCTAAATAAAATACGCTCAGCTCATGGTATATATCCAAACAGTCCATGCATCGTTGTCCAGTGCATCAGGCTACCGCCCAAACACGACATGACGGCATTCAATGTCTGGAAGGGCTATATCGATCCAGCGATCATCGAACACATGAGCATGACTAATATCCATGACGTTCCAAACGTTCTTCGTGATCTCGCAGCGCTATCGACCAATCAAGTCAGTTCCAGTTCTTATCGATGTCGTCACTGAAACCGTCAAATGAAACGACTCCATCCTCGTTGGGCCATCCACCCATTCTTTTCTGGTCTTCCCCCCACTTTTTAGATGTGGGTGCAAACAGACGTACCTGCTGGTGGCCGATGGCCGACTGGTGATCTTGACCGTCATGACAGCCACGAGCCCGTCGATGGCATTCGACCCGTTCACAGCGACGGTCTGGTAATGGTTAATCCCGGTGCTGCTATTCTGGAGCAGTCCAGAGACGTAGTTGACCGACGTGTGGTAGGTATAGCCATTGTACGACGTCTGACCCGCGTACGTGCTCGCATTCGTGAGTTGGGCGGTGGGAATAATGTTCGACTGTGCCGTGGCATTGCCGACCAGCCAGTCGCGTCCGAGGTCGTAGCTAATCATGTCATATCAGCGGGACATGTCCATGTGATTCGGTCAAGTATATATACCGACCCGTTTACAACGATATTGTGTTGGTCTGGGAACGACGGTCAGTTAAGAGCGTGATCCTCGGAAATGATTCGCCATGGGAAAAAAAAGGCATACCGGCGATCGGCATCTCGTACGAGAGTGCCATAAATATCGCGCTACTGTTCGCAGTGGGCCCGTTCTGGGTCCAATAGCGAATGTGGTCGCCGCCTTCAATCGTTTCTTCGCAGGTGCCTAGTTGAACGTTACCATAGTCCCATCTTATGACTGCTGTCTGATTGACTGTCGGGTGAGAACAAGTGAGCGAGGAAGACGAGGATTTATTTGGAATGCATACGGTATCCGTTCCCGTCGCCGAGGTTCGCAGCCTGATTATCACCGGAATGCTGACCCAAACATTCGGTCGAGAAACCGATCGACCTAGATGGGTAGAACCGGGTTGAGCAAGGATACCGCAGCATGCGCGACGAGGCATACGGACTGGAAATAGTTTATCAAACCCCCATTGTCGACGGTGCCCTGGAGGACCGCTGAATCGGAGTAGGCGGAGATGATGGCATTGAGGGGCTCTCCAAGTCCCGGGGGGTATGTGTCCTGCACTTGCTATGGGAGCACATGGATTGAAGGGTGATATCATGCAGAGGTGGGTGACGTACCGTGAGCATGCTCCCGCCCTGGCTCGTTGGGATATAGTAGCCATAATTCGTCTCGCGTTTCTGAGGTGGTGCCAAAGGTCTTGATGAACGGAGAGCTGAGACCAGAAAGGGCATAGACAGGGTAGCCATCATGCAAGACAACAAGGGATGGGATCTAGGGTACATGGGGATGCTGGGCGGGTGGGGAGAGAAAAGCAAAGTCAATCTGCTGGGTATCGTAGGAAGGAAGGGCAGAGTGGGAGAAGGGACCGTAAAAAGGATTGGCTTATGAAGGAAGGAAGTAGGCACCCAGTGCCAGCCCGTCTGCTGCCAGGCAGTCTCAGGAAAGTCACTAACTTTTATGTACAAACTCCGAACAAGGCTTAATGCGTCGATCACTCAACAAAAGCAGTCTAAGGTAGTGTCCGTCTAGCGACCTTGTTCTGCTACTTCTGAGTCTGAGCAAGTAATGTGCCTACGCTTGGCGAAACGGCCTAATTATTGTGCCAGGTACCTTTTCCCAGCCAAGAAGCAGATCCGAGACTCGAAGCGCCGTCGCCTGAATTAGCTACCGCTCGTTCTCAGGTACTCTGTTGGAACTCGGCGCTAGCACCACCCGAGTCTCATGACACCCAAACGTGGCCGACTCTCCTGGCCAGACCTCGCCTCTTTGAGGTCTTGTCTCCTCGCGGGACCTTATATCAGTCCTGCGCCGTAGTGGGATGTCCCTGACATTCTGCTCAATTTCAAAGGTCCTCACTTGTTTAGGAATATCCCCTCCCCCCTTCCGTCCGCTGTAGGCAGATTACTTACAGAGGACAGAAAGGAGGCCAGGTCAATCGACATGCACATTTGTCTGACAATTCGCCAGGTTTCGTCCCTGAGTTGACTCCAAGTGCTCTTGGCACTTAGTGAAGCCATGCAATGAGCGCTCATGATGCCGCGACGCGACAGAGTCATCAACGTCATCAATGATAGTTTCAAAGGTATGAAGCAATTTGTGCGTCAGGTTTATACAATCTGAGGAGACAACACGTCTGATACATAGGATTAATTGCCGTAAAGCTGCTCGGCTACATGTGGCTGATGAGGATCTGAGACTCTGCACTTGGTCGGACTGCTCACCCTGTTGCTTGGCCTTGTGCCTATCCAAGGCATCGAGACCCTTTGTTTCGATCATGCGGTCGATGAAAGCGCCACCCGCTGCCGCCCTGAACCCATACGTTAGTTATTGTCCCTGGGGTGGTGTGTGGGGACGGACGCACAGAAATTGCTTCATCCCGGCATGATTGACAGTCTCGCCATTTTTCTCCTTGTGCTCATTCCACGCTTTCATGGCCTGCGAGACTATCAGCAAGTATCGGGCGAAAAAGGAGGCGAGCGGACCTCGTAGGAGGCAGCAGCAGCAATTAACTCATGGGAGAGCTTAGCCTGGTGGGGAGCGTTCGTAACCTTTGAGAATGGTCAGCTACTTGTTCGTGCGGGATGGCCAGATCGGAGCACTCGCCTGATCATATGCGTGTTTGGTCATCGTGAAGGGTGTTGCTCGAGATGGGTGAATGCAAGTAACAAGATAACGATCAGTGAGATGCGACCTTTTTATTGCTAATCGACACGTGTCGATGCTGTGCCAGGAATGGCTGGCACAGGTCGGGGATGCAGTTTCACCGCTGTTCGACTTTTGAAAGCGTACTCGAGCAACGTCGACTCTCGATGTACTTTTGATACAGTAATTGCGTCATCGCGCTCCTCTTGGACGCTCACGAAGCGCCCTCCTGACCGATTCTCTAACCAAACCACCAAGTGCGCGCTTCATCCGCCCAAAGGGGGACATAGCCATGTTGCGTTCCCACGAAAAGAGTTGCGAGTGCTGTGGACGTGAGCCACAGCCATGACTGCACATGCAACGTCGTTCCGGGGGTGTTCACTGAAAAGTGGGGACCGGTACGGTCTTCTGATGGGAAAGGATAGCCGAGTCAGCACTGAGTCAGCCCGGCAAGCTCGCTGGACACCGATATGACCCGCTGCGCCCCAACCGCCTTCTGGACACGTAACTCACGTCAGCTTGTTGGAAACGGACACGCAAGCCCCCAACGACACACGGTCAGATCGCATGTGTGCAGCGGACGCAGAATCGCTGATAGGCTCGAACCGTCGGCTATGGGCACCAGTGCCTGCGCGGTCCTCCGCAGCCATCGGGGAGCTGCGTGTGGCATCGGCTAGTCCTGAGATGCGATTCGTCGTCTCACGCCCTGTGGAATTTTTCTCGACCTTTGGCTTTCTTTCGCGTACTCAAATTATTTGGGGAGGCTTATTCAGTTTGGCCGAGCGGGCGGTGCCTGTCCCGCCATCGGAAACACGCGTTCTGAGCTTGAAAAGCTGTGAAATGCCATCTTTTATAAGCCGCCCGAGTCACAACGACTCCTCCTTCACTTTTTATCCCTTTCCCCCATCTACCGACCCCCTTGGAGCAGCCCACCTACTGCTCCTGAGTCGCTCTCAAGTCACTTGCACTCTTCCCCATCCCATTCGTGAGTGATTTCGATCTGCATCCGTTTCATTGTGTCCTACGTGTGCTCTGTCTCGTCGGTGTTGTCGCAAGACATATTGTCGCATTGATTTCTGTCCATCGACTGAAATCAGCGTTCTGCGTTTCGTGGTCATGCCGACATCTGTTTATGACTCTGCGTCGATCCCGAGGTCGCCCGATCTGTCTCGTCCGTCCCCTCTCGGGCACTCACGAACATCATCGGCGCGGCCTTGCGGGTCACGGCCGTCTCAGTGCTCACCGAATCACACTGAACTTTTGCTGCACACGGATGCACACAATACCCCCTGTGTCGAGAATGAGGCGCTGATGATATCGTCTCATGGTTCCAGACCCGCCAGGCACCCCGCGTTGTCGCCTGGCCTCAGCTCTCTCCCAACAATCCCTCACCACTCCGCAATTTCAGATCAATACCTACCGTACATCCCAGATCAACATGTCGTTCCGCTCCGGGAACTTCTAAATCAACGGCCGATCCCGCATCGTCCCGGTCTGTCACCCAACCCCGGTCACTTGGTCTCATCGCCCTCTGTCCTTGAAAGTGCTACACTTTCAAGCTTGTCTTCTCGCCATGCTGCGATAAACAGCCTCTCTGCACGTCCCCGGACGTCCAACCAGGTCTTTACCAATATCTCGGATCTTGCCGCCCATTATGGGATTCCCCAATTTTTACCAGTCGCCCCGCGCACTACCCCACGCAGAACAACAGACTTTGAAGAACCATCCTCGTCGCATCAGACTGAAACCTTGTCGTCTTCACCCGATTTCGTAAATCTGTGCTCCAACTATTTAACCATGCTCTCTCAAAAACCCGGCGATAATGGCGCTAATGTTGTCCCAATCGAGGACGCTGCGCCCGCAGTGGCTACTAGTGATGTGTTGGAAGCTGATGCTATTCGATCACTCATGGACGTGCTCAATGGTTCGTTCTATACTGCGACTTGTTCGCTTGAGTCCGACTTGACTTGTTTCACAGCCACGCCAGACCTTCAGATGTCCAACGATCTGAATGAGTATCTCACATCGCCACTTATTGATTCGCCTTTGGACGATGACTTGCTCAATACCCCTGCTATTGGATCCGATATGCACGCCGATGTCATGACAAGTCCTCTTGTGGCCGATTTCGCTGGGAATGACTCTTTTGATGAATTCCCATCTCTTTTTGAGGGGATGAGTGACCTGTATCAGAAGCCACCATCCAATGAGCCCTCTTCCCTCTTTTGCCAGCCACCCAACTTTGACGACATGTACATTTTACCGTCTCCCGACACGCCTTTCATCAACACCCCTACCGCTTCTCCCTTCAATAGAAAGACAGCACCTCTTCCGTCAGCCAAGCGGAAGTCTGCGGCCAACGGTACTCGCAAGAACCTTACTCCCCAGTCGCTTGTTCCGATTGAGGCACCCACTCAATCCCGCAATTACCTCACCCCGTCTGTTACCTCGCGGAAGGAGCTGCCTGCTACCTGGCGTCGTAAACGGCTTCGTACTGCTGGTCCCGGCGAGGAAGAAGATCAACTTGTCGAGGAATGTCAGATTCCTTCCCTGTCGGAGCAAGAGCAGATTGAAGCGAAGCGACGTCAAAATACCGTCGCAGCTCGTCGGAGTCGGAAGCGCAAGCTAGAGTACCAGCGAGAGTTGGAGGAGAGCCTAGAACACTACAAGCGGGAGTGTGAGATGTGGAAGCAGCGAACGATGACTTGCCAAGCTTTACTCCGCAGCCACCATATTGAGTGTCCAGAGTTCCCCGACTCGTAAAGGCTCGGCTCCTCCCTGTGGTGTTGATTCGTCTTGTTCTATATCCCCTTGGTGTCCTATGTAACCCTTTTTTTTGTTTTTGTTGTGGATGACTTGTCTTCAGCTCGTACAATTTGGCCGTTAATCTTCGATGCCCCGTGTATTGCTACACTCATCCACCTTCCCCTCTTCCACTGGTTAGGGGCATCGTCGTAACCCCCATTCCCATCCCCATTTCCATCCCTTGATCTTGCCATCTTTATACTTTCTATGCATCTATCGTAGCCATCTCACATTCGACTTGCTCCTCGTCTTTTTACGCAGTGTGACTCGTTAGAACCGAATTCAATATACAAGTGTGTCATTGTAGTCTTGGATTAGAGTGTTTGTCTCGGAGCAATCAAGCCGTGTTTCCATGAACCCAAAAATACTCGTAGTGTGCGTGAGACATATCCATCCTCCAAATCGCCATCATAAAGCGCTGCTGTCGAACAAGCACTCGCAGAGAGCTTGAATTCGCCAGATTCTACTCGAGCCAACATTCCAGGGGAACACCGTTCGGCATTCTCCACCTCGGTTGACTTGGATCGTGAGCCTCGTGGCCGAAGCCGCGCTCTCTCCGCTCCTCGACTGTCCATGCTTGCTACATCCACCCGCAACGTTGGCATCTACGAGCGCCTCGAAGGCGGGATGGGCCCTGGCCGACCAGGCAAAAAGCTTGCCTGGAAAAAGATTGTGATTGGGTGCGGCGTACTCGTAGGGCTTGTCTGGTTCTTTGGACCTCGGAGTCGACACCCCACCGTCTTGTCAGCCGGTACGCCTCTTTTTTTCCGCATATCTTGCCTACAGACACATGTGCACACCTTTTTTTTTTTTGGTAGAACCCCCTCTATTCAAGGCAGAGATAGAACCCTCGTCCAGTGTAGCGCTTGATTCAGATACTACAAACCATGTCCCCTCCTCTTCGAACCCTTCTCCTCCCTCTCCCATACCGACATCCCCAGAAACCGACCCAGATCCGCTCAAAACCGTCCATTGTACGGCACCGTACGCGCCACATCTCCCGCTGGTACAATACGCCCTCATGGTCGACGCAGGCTCGACCGGTTCGCGCATCCACATCTACAAGTTCCACCACTGCGGCGCAGCGCCCGCATACGAATACGAGGTCTTCCGGATGACGCAACCCGGGCTGTCCGACCCGACACGCACGCCCGATGGCGCAGCAGAGAGCCTTGATGTGCTCCTAGACGAGGCGCTGCGGGTCGTGCCTGCGGCGCTGCAGCGCTGTACGCCGCTGGCGGTACGCGCGACCGCGGGGCTGCGGCTGCTCGGGCCTACTGCGAGCGCGGCGATTCTGGAGGCGGTGGATGCGAGGTTGAGAGCCAAGTACCCCTTTGCGGTGCCTGCACAGGGCGGGGTGACGATCATGGACGGAAGGGACGAGGGCGTATACGCGTGGATGACGGTAAACTATTTGATGGGCGCAGTGGGAATGGGTGTGTCGGCGCCTGGGAACGCACTGACATATGCGGTGCTTGATCTGGGGGGCGGGTCGACGCAGATCGTGTTTGAGCCGGAGAAGGGTGAGGCAGCAAGGGCGGACACGGGTGGTGTGGTGCTCAGGGATGGGGAACACAAGTATGAGGTGGTGTTTGGAGGGGAGAAGAGGGTGCTGTATCAGCATTCGTATCTGGGCTATGGCTTGAAGAGCGCGAGGCAGAGCGTGCACCGCTTGGTGGAATTTATGGATGGGCTGAGAGGGCCGCGGGTGATCGGGGAAGATGGGCTGCCGAAGGTGGCGAATCCGTGTCTCGCACAGAGGACGACAAAGGAGGTCGATGTACTCCTGGGGGAGGCCAAGAACAAGACCAGCGTCTTGATGGCGGGGGAGGACGTGGGGAGCTTCGAAGCGTGTAATCGGGTATTGGAGTTGGTCATGGCCAAGGACACGTAAGTCTTTTTTTTCCTGTTGTCATTGACCGACGGTTTTTAATGACACGCATCATAGTCTCTGCGAGGTCAAGCCGTGCTCGTTCAACGGTGTCTACCAGCCGTCGTTGTTGGATGCTTTCCCAGCAGGCAAGGTCCTTCTCCTATCGTACTTTTACGATCGGATTACGCCCCTGATACCCGCCCCTGCCAACGGCGACCAACCATGGATCACCATCTCGACAATCGCCACACTAGCGCGCCAAGTCTGCGCAGGCCCGAGCAGCTGGCTACACCACTGGGGCGCACACCCGGACGTCATCGAGGAGCTGGAAGACCGCCCAGAGTGGTGCCTCGATCTGACGTTCATGCACGCACTGTTGGGGCTCGGGTACGAGTTTGGAGATGCGCGGGAGGTGGCGCTTGGGAAGCGGATTGGGGGGACGGAGTTGGGGTGGTGTCTGGGTGCGACGATCGCGATGGTGGGGGATGGCGAGATCATGTGTCGCAGTGCGTGATGGGGGGAGGGAAAGCGAGATCATGTGTCGCAGTGTGTGATGGGGTGAGGGTTGTGCTGGGTTCCTTGAGAGGGAAAGCGGCATTGTGTAGATGTGGGGTACAACGGAACGTTTTATGTATCTATGCTCATTGTTCCCTGGGACGTTGAATTCCAACGCATAGTATTAGCTACGAATGGAGTGCTTGAGACCGTCATGTTGGCACCTTCATGCAGTCTGGTGATCGGCCGGTCTATGAACATCCGCAGGATCGCGGCACATGCATTATAGACGGAACTAACATGTCGCACACTCATATATAACCGACTGCATATTTAATCATACATTCACATGTTTGAGTACAAGACATGTATCTCCTGCCACACCTACAGTTCCAACTCCACCAACCTGTATCTTTCACAGGAGATATGGAAGCGAATATAACCACCCGACCAGTTCTTGAACGCTTCACAAGCTTCTGGAGACCCCTCCAATATCTTTACAACTCTTTTGTAAAATTCGTTTGCCGCCTCGGTCAATTCACCGAGTGTGTCCAACTTGGATTTCTTCGTGCAAGCAGCTAGCATAGAGATCCGGTTGGTCGTTTCACCTGCTCGTTCCTCTTTGTAAAAGGACAATATGTCGCTAAGTAGGTCATGAGTGTGTTGTCAACCTGAGACAAAACTGAGTACATACTTGACATGGTTAAAGAACAGCATTATTTCTGGAATCGCCTGAATATAGTCATTTACAGGGATCTCTCGTGGGAATATCATGAACACGTAGGCCCCTGCAATACCAGACAACATTCGCTGATAGGCAGGATATTCAAGTGCAGCGCTCAGGATCTACTCGTATTCATCAGTGACATATTCTCGACGGCAATTTCTTTGATGATACCTCCATGGTTCTCGTTTCGTGCTCCAGTAAGCGAGCAACGAAAAAACCTAATGTCGATGACACGATCAATTGAGCTGCAATAGGTCGATACAGGTCTGAGGTCCTGCGAAGGACATCTGCGAATGCATCCAGAATTTCATTTCCCTGTGGTTCCCCTCTATTGAATCTGTCGTTGAACAGATAGATGTCGGGTATCCCCTCTGGCAAATGGTTGATCATGTCATCCAAGTAGAGGGCGCACATAGTGTAGAGTGCAATCCATATCTGAGTCGGGCGGTGGGGAAGATGTCTGCCCGCATTTGCCGCATAGGCGACCCCGCCTCGCAAGTATATCTGCGTGAGCCGATCGTCCATAGGGTAGCCGAGTCGCGTCGCGTCGTTGATACACTCCTGGTAAAGATCTTCGTCGAACTGAGTCACCCTATATGTTACATTGCATTGCTCAAGAAGCGAGCGGATATTTGCACGGGTGGTCTGGATCTGTGAAGGATGTTCATCGCTGAAGGTCCCTTCAACCTTGTGCTCACCAGTTGCATGTCGAGTGTTGCAGTTCGTGTCGAATCTGTCAACAACCTCTCTCTCTTTATACCTGGCCATAATACTTCTTTGTTGTGTATGATGATTCTTGCAATTGGTGGTGTACTGCGGAACCGAGTGTTCCAACACCAAGGAATATAACTCATATAAATGTATCTATGCCGTTTAGATCGGACTGGGAAAGAAGGAACAAGTTGACGACCTTATGTAGTTCTGTTCGGTATGGTGCCAAGTTTCAGCTCTCAGCCGAGCTTGCTAACCGAGTCGGTAAGCTATCCCAGCTGAAACTTGGCACCATACCGAACATGACCTAATATTCATGGTCTGATTCCCGCATATGCGTAGCATAGGTGCCGTCGAAATGAGTGTGATAAAGATAATCCGGAATCCCGCACCGACTTGGAACGTTGAATCCGACAAAAAAGGCTAAACTTTGTGTCTACCAAATGGAATCAGTGTACGATTGTCCCGTCATCACCGTGCCTAATTTCCCGGACCTTAATGGCCATAGAGGCATAGGCCGCATAATGAATGACAGTGGAAACATATGTATCTTTTGTCCAGAAGTGGTCGTAGTAAATCAGGGTCGGTACTTTTGGCTGTGCATTTTGTGATAGCGGAGATGAAAAAACTCACAAGAGGTATTACAACTTACCCAGCACCTGGGTCGTTTCAAATTGGTTCGTCAGTTAATCATCGTGGCAGCGCTGGAGGTGCCAATCCTCGACTCCACGTAAGAAAACAAACAAAACGATGAGAAGACAAGTTTGCGAAGCCTGTGTAATTCATACTAGATGAAACCAATAACATTTAGTCCGTTGAACGACACCGCACCGGAAAAGGGACAGCTGTAACGATCGTAGCAACGACAGGGAAGCGTCAAGTTACGTGACCAAAGACGTGCCGCAATTTTCAGAAGCGAAGTAAACAGGGTCGGGATAATCTGACGATGTGTACATCTAGGTAGTGTCTCGTCTCGTCAAGATTCCTCGGAATCTGACAAGGAGCCTTGTCGACAAACCTGCAGCTTTCTCAATCAACATGCCAAGAAACACAACTGGAAACATTCAACATTTTGCAACAAACCAGCAGTGGAATAGGAGCCTGACAGAAATAACACTGGATCGGGATGCGAGCGCACGACTAGTGAGAGCAACTCAGTCGCGTGCAATACAACGGACTGACTATATATTCACCTAGTGAGAGCAACTAGGTACAAGTTAGCTCAAGTAACTAATGAAGTAGGAAATAAGTAGCTCACCTCAGTCGCGTGCAATACAACGGACTGAAGTGCTCAAGTGTGAAGATACAACTTATATACTGTAGAATACTATTGTGTTCTCCAAAGGGGATAATGGATCATATCCACATGGTCAGTGAGCACAGGAAAGATAACAACTGAATAGAAACACTATGTAATGCCATAGAACGTCCATATGGCTGGTGTATGTACAAGTGATTGGTGGTGCGTCGACCATATGTGCATTGGTGATCAATCGGGCAAGTTGTGGCTGTGGCTGCATGCGCGCTTGCTATTCCAACACTCCCCCTCAAGCCGTGCACAGTCTGAACTTGGCAGCAAGAGATTTCAGCCTTCGGTAATGGTAATGCCATTATTCAATGACTTGGCAAATGATGTTGGTGAGTTTGATACTTTTGTGGTGTTGACAACCCCTTTAGGTTGTGTCTTAATCCATCCTCATTGATGCAGTGGGCTAACATTCTCAGTAAGTCACCTAGAATGATTTGGGAATAGCTCGGATGGTCTAGGTGCATTCTTCATTGTGATGCATTTGGGCCTGCATTCTCCTGGATCATGCTCACCACATAGCTTGTCCTCCTGGCCTCCTAGGTCTGTAGCTTGACTCTGTGCATTCACCTGGTTGACATGCTTATTCTTGTGACCTTCAAGTTGCTCTGGATCATGCTGGTAAGCTTTGCATTTGCCTCGCATTTGTATGCTCTCAGCTCCTTCTCCCTGCCCTTCTTAGCTCTCAACCCTTTAGATCAAGTTGGTGAGTTCATGTCATTGGTGTGCTGGTTACTGACACTTCTAGGGGTTGCTTGGTCACTGAGAATGTCATCTGGTGTGTTCAAATCGCCGCTGGAATTGTCCAACATGTCTTAAGCCTCATCAAGTGAGTTTCCTTCCTTTTCCTGCTCCAGATGTTGTTATGATACTGGGAATATCCTTAGAATTCCCTACAACTTTCTTTTTCTCTGATCACATGACCATTCTGACCCTTCACATCTTCATGCCCTCACCCTGTCACGTTTTCACACCTTCACTCTCTTCACACTTTCATGATATCACCAATCACTCCTATCCTCAATCATCACCTACAGGCTATCATGCCTTCTTCATTACTGCCTTCCCTGATCGATCGGTCATGACCCTGCAGAACCCTTGATGGGATCTCTGCCACAATCCTTCCCTTGATCATTCACACTTTGTGATTGATCTTCCATTCTTCATTCTAGCATGAGATACACTTCTAACCTTCCATTCCTCATGCCTTACCTTTGCATCGAGGTTTGCCTAGCTGCAACCTCATGGATCCTTACCCTTTACCCTACTACTACTTACAGTAATACCGTATACCCTAGACCCATCCCTTGTACTGTATATAAGGGGTTATGAGTTGGCTGGTGTCCTCCCAGCCTAATCCACTTGTTACCTTTCCTACCCTGCCTTACCCAAGGTGGCCTAGTGAAGTTAAGCCATACAAGTAGTCAGTGGTTATTTGCCTGCCCAACAGCAATGGTGCCCAGGAGTGAGGCCACTTGGAGATAAAACCAACCTCCCTCCATTTCAGTCTAGCAAGTCCAACTCATATCCCAGCAATATCCAGTACCCAGATCATTGCAGTATGCAATCCAGTCACTATGTGTTTACTAATTTATTCCAGAACCTTTGTGGTCAAGGCCATTGTGCCTTAAGGGTGACTCCCTCCAGATAGTCATGCGATTACCCAAGTACCCAGGCATGGTACACATATGATTATGCTGTCACACAGATGCCAGTATTAGGAGGAAGACAGGACATTGTTGCAAGAGTATGATCATCATCACAAGGGTGCAATAGTCTCTTAGGAGTTCTCATATTAGTGGGCCCTCTCCGCCATCCGCCCCCTCTCCTTATCCACATTCCCCTCATTGCTGTCTAGCACTCTCCCATCCGTTATTCTAGGTTAGCTCCTGTAGCAAGAGTACCAGGTTGCCTGACAGGACCATGGAAGATAGGGTTAGGCAGTGTCTGCTTGTTGGCACTCACAACAGATGTCTTCTAATGCAGTTTGATGCGCTCCAGCATTTCTTCAGCCAACCTCTGGTGTCTCCAATGCTGCTCAGTATCCGCAGTACATCTGTTTCAACACTTGGGTCGACTTGCTCATCTTGAGCACCTCTAAGTAAGTCCTCTCCCTCTCTTTGCTCTTGATATTTGTGATGATATTCTAATGCATTCTTGGGGTCCTTGGGTCACTCCCTCGTGTCCTTGGCGTCGCTGGATAGCACTGTTATGTGCATGTCACATTCAGTAAGTTCAGCATCAAGACTTGAATGCCCAGTCTGCTCCCCCTTGAGCTCAACACTCTGGGGTTCGACTTGTTGTCTCACAGGCTTATCAAGGTCTCCTGGTATGTCTCCTTCACCTTGTAAGGTGCACTGACCTTTTTCTTCAGCTTTCATCCCCAGTTGCCTATGCTTGGGCATGGCTACCCTCTCCCTTTCAATCGGCATGATGTGGTGTGTTCTTGGATCCTTCCCATTGACCCACATGCTCCAATGCGCTCCTATGGCTTCATCAACACCATCCGCATCCACACAGCTGAGCACAAAGCTCTCATTTGATCCACCTTCAGCATCTTCACCCAGTTTAACCTCTATTCAGTTTGGCTCATTCTGTAAGCTCTTTACCTTATCTGACAACTTGACCAAGTGGTGTCCATTGTCACCCATTGTCATCACAGAGCCTTGCAGTGCTCTTGACACACTTCCAGCTTCCTCTACCCCCACCTCTGCCCTTGCCTCACCCAGTTTTTTGCCCAGGTCTTCTGGCTGGTCAGGGGGCTCTGTAAGCTCATTTGGATGATGTTCATCATCATCTGGCGCATTTGCAGGGTTTCCTGACAGCTCTGACTTCTTCACATTGGTTTTGTCATCTGTACCAGCTCTAATCTGGCCTTGGCATCCTTGCAGGTCTTCCAGAGTATATAACTGACATTCATTGTCATTGTATTTGTGTGCAGTGAGCTCATTACTCCTGCTGCTCAATACCCAATCCTCCCCCTCAAGCAGCATGCTCTGGGGTTCACTAGATATGTGGTTACCTCAATTGACAACTGACTCCCTATCCAGGGCTGCATGCACATACATGATTGCTCCACTGCTGCACTCGTTGTTGTCATTGTCATCATCAAGTCCATTCAGCCTACTTCCAATTTTGGCACTTGCTGCTTCCATAGCAGCATCTTGTAATTCCTTGGCAGGGTCAACATAGTCAGCAGGCATCCTAGCCTCAACTTCCAGTGCTCCAGACTCCTCCAGGTCCCATAGATAATCAAGTTCATCTTTGTTGGCAACCAAAAATCAGTCCTTGCATTCCCCCTTGTCCTCATTTGACTTGGCAGGCAATGGACCCAGAATTAACTCATCATCACTCAACTCATTCCAGATGCCAAAAACTCTGTCTTCTGAGTTGGTGTTGATCTCAGCAATGTTAGCAACACTTTTCTTGGTGGTGAGTTTCTCGTCATCATTCTTCTTCTTATGGAAGGCAGCTAAATGCTCAGTTGAACCACATTCCCAGCATTTTTGGGGGCTTTGTTTGAACTTGCCCTGCCTCTCATCATTACCATTCTGCCCCTTAGCCTTCCCCTTTGATGCTTCCAATGATCCGACAGCCATAGCCTCATTACGATCTCAGTCTTTATCAACTTGTGGGTGTTTTGCCTTCTGGCAATCAGCTTCCTTAGCAATTATGGCAATTAATATATCAGGGTCCAGGGTTTTAGTCAAGCTATATAGCTGAGCAGCAGTAAGCTGGCTCAACACAAAGTTAGCTAGGGAGTTGGGAAGTGACTTGTTACAACTTCTACCCATACACTTTTCCCTCTCTATGCTTCTCCTTTATTTCCATTGGTCTCCACTCTTCTGGTGTCGACCCAGGCTTTGCCACCCTTTCTACACCTAAACTGTGCTTCATCTTCAGATCTTCATTTCCATGCACAGCATGGTCACTTGATCGACACTTCTATTATTTCCATTTCACACTTCTTTTGATTGACAGCTGTCATTTCGTCTTGACAGCTGCTATGTGTTTCACTCTGACAGCTGTCATCCTCAACCCTTGACACCTATCTCTTATTTGTTACCGAGGTAGTGTTCTTTCCTGCACTTGCCCTACATAACAGTCTGTGCACAGTTGGGATACATATATAAAGCCGGCACTTTACATACGATACCTTAGCTTAGTTCTCCCTTGTCTTATCTAGTGTTTGCAACATTAGTTTGCTGGCTAAATCAAGGTCCCCTAAGTCTCCCCTTTGCCCTAAGTCCCTTGCTACCCACAAGCAAGGCTCCTCAGTGCTCCCTTCGTCTAAGGGAACCTTGGTATGCTCTCAGACCACATAGCAAGCTTACTTTGTTCTTGCAAGGGCTATGCTCGTTCCTACCTGGGCCAAGCATAACAAAAGAACTAAGCTTTCAACCGCAGCTAGTACTAGCTAGGCTGCATCCCACATCACCACATTCCACCAACGACCTTGCACCGGCTCCATTTGGCAAACACCAAGAGCCCCTCAATGACTCAGAGAACAATCTTCCACCAAAGAAGACTTCAATCCCGAAGACAGTGACCAGGACATCTACATCCCTGACTCCCCTAGTCAACGTCTAGCACTCTTGCTAGCCCATGCTCTCCAACACCAGGCGAGCATTCCAAGATCACCCACTCCACTGTCCCCTACCCCTGTCACTTGAACTCTCCCATTTTCCCTGCCATCACCCTCTACCCTGACCACACCAATGTCATTCTCAAAACCCATGAAACTCCATCTCAGAACCCTGGAACACTACGACAGTAGCCACAAGACCGCCATCCAATGGCTAGGAACGGTCAACCTCTACCTTGCCATAAACACTAACGTCTACAACTCCAATTCAAAGAAGATCGCCTTCACACTATCTTACATGACTAAGGGATCTGCAAGCATGTGGGCAGAAACCTTCAGAACTCAAGCCAAAGACCCTGCCACCAGCACAATCATCCTCGGAACGTGGACCACATTCAAAACCAAGTTTCACAAAGCCTTTAAACACCATGACACCATCACCGCTGTAAGGAACCAATGTTCCTTATAGTGGTATAGGCCTATTTCTTCATCCGGGTGCATAGTCCAGGTCATCCCCCTTCACTGCCATGTGTCCAGCATATGTCTGGACCGGTGCAATACATCCGGACCGGTGCTGTTACACTTGGCCCGGGTAGGGACGAGCGTAGCCCTTGCAAGAACGAAGTAAGCTTGCTATGGGGTTCTGAGTGCATACCAAGGTTCCCTAAGATGAAGGGAGTACTGAGGAGCCCTGCTTGTGAGTAGCAGGGGACTTAGGACGATGGGGAAGACTTAGGGGACCTTGAACTAGCCAGCAAACTAATGTTGCAAACGCTAGGTAAGACAAGGGAGAACTAAGCTAAGGTATCGTATGTAAAGTACTGGCTTTATATATGTATCCTACCTGCGCACAGACCATTATGTAGGGCAAGTGCGGGAAAGAACACTACCTTGGTAGCGAATAGGAGACAGGTGTCAAGGGTTGAGGATGACAGCTGTCAAGGTGAAACGCATACCAGCTGTCAAGACGAAACAACAGCTGTCGATCAAAAGAAGTATGAAAGTGTTACGAACTTATCCTCGCACTTGTACGATTTCCTATTTTTTGCCTTATCTTATCTTATCTTTCAGATCACGTGATCATTTCACATCTTCACATATTCACAAGGTCACGTGATACTTTTACCTTTTCACCTATTTCACTTCTTCACATGTCATCTGCATGCTCAGGGACGTACTTCTCTTCCATTTTGCCACACCATGCGTTTAGCATGTGTTGTGCTTCTTATCATGCACATCAGGCATGGCATGCTTCTATTTCATTTCCGCTTGCTTCCTTTCTTCTGTTCCATTTGATGGAAGCATTCCTTTAATTACCGTTTGCTTCTATTCACACGCACTGCTTGGTCCGTGCACATGTACCAGTAGTATATAAGGGACTGTGTTTTGGCTGTCGTCCCTCAGCCTAATCTACTTGGTTATTCGCCTGCAAAGGAGTGAGACCTCTTCAGATTACCCTCCACTTCACTCTACTCCAGTCCAGCCAGCCCTGCAGCGGTGACTAAAGATCCCCTGAGAAGATACCAAATCATACCATTTACCAGTACGCGTAATCTCGTTCCAGTTGTGTTTTCAGCATTGCGCCTTTGCAGTTGCAACAGAAAGGAAGTAATAAACGTGTCGATCAAAGAACCATGCTGTGCATGGAAGAGAAGATCTGAAGATGAAGCACAGTTTAGGCACGAAGTAAAGGTAAACCCGGGTCAACACCAGGAGAGTGGAGACCAATGAAAGATAAAGGAAAAAGTGTAGCGAGGGAAGGCAAAGGAAAAGCGTACGGGTAGAAACGTAACATTACCCCCTCACTAGAGTGAGAGCTACCTAGCGAATCACGTTCATCGGCTGCCTAGAAAAGAAGACCGGATCCAACAGAGGATTGTTACACCTTTTCTCTTCATCATTCTCTTCATTGTCTATTCGTCTAAACTCACAGACTCTATGTACTCCTCCTTTCATCTACCCCACTCGCGTCGTAGTACGCTTCATGCCATTCCTCTTTATCTCTTATGCTGACACCTCATCCCCGTATTCATGCCTTCACCTGTATTTCTTGCTTCTGCTCTTTACTTCCACATACAGCTTGGTGGAACCTTGGTCAGTGTTATTCTTTTCATTGGTTGATATACTTAGTTCTCGTCATGACTCACCCTGACTCCTCATGACTCGGTAGCATAGCATGGTCCGTGCACGCTACCCATACGTATATAAACCTGTGTACACAGTATCCATACCTTAGCTTTCGTCTCCCTTGCAATACGCATTGTACTCCTACGTCATTGGCAATATTAGTTGCCTCTTTACTCTCTGTCACTCATGCCTCAAGCCCTACGTGTACATCGCGTATCTTAGGCGACTACTTGGGTTACGCTATGTGCT
Organism: Singerocomus inundabilis; assembly: GCA_038089075.1. Lineage (NCBI taxonomy): Eukaryota > Fungi > Basidiomycota > Agaricomycetes > Boletales > Boletaceae > Singerocomus > Singerocomus inundabilis. The sequence continues at coordinate 49,669 of JBBPKD010000035.1, forward strand.
AGACCCCCACTTCGTATTCACAAGCTCACTCAGTAGAGTCGTCTAACCCCAAGGGTCTACGCTTGTCCCTCCAGGTTCAAGCATAACAAAAGACAAAAGCTCTTCTACAACAGCACCTAGTTTCAGCTAGTGCGCAACACTACCCACCACGACCAACCCTCAGCGACCCTTGGTGAACTCTTTCTGGTCACTACGAAACAACCGCGCCCTAGCCCAACAATTGTCCCCCAAGAACTCCAGACCCTCGACCCTGGAATCTACTGACTCCGATCAGAATCTCACGCCACTTGATCCGCACGTGGAAAGAGTCATCACCGCGCTAAGCCACGCTCTATCAGCGCACACTTCCATCCCCAGAGAATCCACGCCACCGTCCCCTGAACCCAGACAACGACATCTCACCTTTTCCCCCGTTAACACCTCTACAAACCCTATGTCGTCACGATCCACTGAACTCTGCTTGGGAACCCCCGAACCCTTCGACGGGGATTACAAGCTCGCCCAAGCATGGATGACTTCGGTCATCTTCTACTTAGATGTAAACTCTGACGTTTACAATAACAACGCTAAGAAAGTCGCGTACGCCCTTTCCTATATGACCAAATGAACCACTAAAACATGGGCCAATGATTTTCGAGCCAAAGCCATCGATCTGGACGCTGGTACCATCAACATGGGTACCTTCACCGACTTCCAGAAAGCCTTCAAGAAGGCATTCTTCCATCACAACACCGTAGCCAATGCAATCCATTGGCTTACCACCACCAAAATGAAATTTGATAACAAGAAGAAGGCATACGACCCAGACATCAACGAATACAATGCCACCTTCTCCACTAAGACGTCCGAAGCAGGAATAAAAGAGGACCATGTTCTAATCGGATACTATTCGTCGGGAATACCCATTCCCATTATGAGAAGAATCCTTGGCATGGAGGAAGTTCCCATGGAGATTGAGAAGTGGAAGCACCGCGTGGTATCTTTCATTTCCCAAAACGAACGGGCTAACCAAATTGCCCAACAAGCGCATGGGGTCAAACCCTACTACTTCACCCGAACACAGAATAAAGACCCCGACGCCATGGACGTCAATGCCGTCAAAATTAAGAAACTTACGCCCGCCGAATGTAAGTGATGCCAAGAACAAGGACTCTGCTTCTGCTGCCACAAACCCGGCCATACAGGCGCACAATGCACCACATTCCAGGAAACCCCGCCGCCTCCTTCACGAACGAAGAAGACTCAGACTACTAAGGTAGACAAGCTCCCTCTCTTAGAGGAAGTGTCCAACAGTAAAGATGAAGACAAGGAGGTGGTGGCAGTGAAGGGTTTTTAAAGAGGGGATCACCAACGATGCAAGTGTCTCCCCTATATAACGTTGCCCATGTACTACCAAAGAACAAGAATTCCATGAATTTACCCATGAAATTCTGTACGGCAACCAAGAGCATCTCGACCCATGCCCTAATCGACAGCGGGGCCAAAATCAACTGTATCGACTGGGATTTCGTATGAAAACACAAAATCCCTCTCTTGACTCTGGACCATCCTATCCAGATCGCCAACGTAGACTCCTCCGCCAACAAGAAAGGCCTAGCCAAGTATCGAGTCATCCAATTCCTCAAAATCGGACCGTTTATCCACCAAGTGAAGTTTATTGTCATCCACTGCGGAACCAATAACCTCATCCTCGGAATGCCCTGGCTACGGAAACATAACCCAAGGATAGACTGGGTTGAGAAGATTGCCACTCTTAAATCCACTACCGACGACTCCAAAATCTTTGAACAACATCAATGGGACCACCAACGGGACTTCACCTCTACCTTATAGAAAAGACGACCACCCCCTTGTCAGAACTATTGCAGATCAATCTCAGTCGTGTGCGAATTGTGACGGACTCATTGTATTCACCTATCGCAGATCAATCTAACTACAAGTCAGTATGAGTAGGTGTGAGTATAGTAAGAGTTCTTACCTCAGTCGTGCGCGGATTGCGACGGACTGAGGTGCTTGAGTGTAACAGTCAGTTCTATATACGAACAAAGAACAATAACATTGTACTAAAGGGAATATGGCAAAACTTTAGCAGGATAGAAATCGTACGACAACCTACATCATTCGATAAGAGAAATAAAGTCTGAGTACGAATGGGGATAACAAAGAAACAAGCGTCAGTTTACATTTGAAGGCGGCCCTATGGTTTGGTGACACTTACGGCTGCGATCCACTTGCCATTTCCAACACCCCTCACCATATCAACATGGTAAAAGAAGAATGCGATCATTTCTTTGACTATCTCCAATGTAGGTCTCTAGAAGAAGAACTTACCCACACAGTAGCAAAGGTAAACAAATTGATACAACGAATCAACAAAATAGGGCAACGATTCGTCCACACCACCACGTCCACTCAACTCGCCATCGACGCCATTCCCAAGAAACCCAAAGTCAAACTACCTAAGGAATACCTGGAATACGCCAAGGTGTTCTCCCCCTCCAAAAACGACCAAATGCCGCCAGTCCGACAATATGACCATGAAATCAACCTCCAAGAATCCTTCCGACTAAAGATAGGTAAACTCTACCCATTAAATGCTAACGAACGAGAAGCTACAGAAGCCTTCCTCAAAGAAAACTTAAACTCTAAGAAAATCCAACTATTAAAATCGCCATAAGCTTCCCCTTTCTTCTTCGTCAAGAAGAAAGACGGAAAACTACGACCATGCCAAGACTACCGATATCTGAATTCACATACCATATGTGACACATACCCATTATCACTAATCTCCGATTTGATAGATAAACTAAAGGACGCCAAAGTATTTACCAAGTTCGACGTACAATGGGGATACAACAATGTCCGCATTAAGGAAGGTCATCAATGGAAGGCAGCCTTTATCACCCATAAAGGCTTATTTGAACCAACAGTCATGTTCTTCGGCTTATCCAACTCTCCCGCCACCTTCCAACGCTTTATGAACGACTCCTTCCATGATCTCATTGTGGAAGGGTGGTTAGTCATCTATATGGATGACCTACTAATATTTTCTACCGACCAGTGAACCCACGACGAACGGACAAGACGCGTCCTAGAACAAATGAAAGAGCTCAACCTTCACCTGAAGCTAGAAAAATGCGACTTCAACAAGAACCAAGTGGATTACCTCGACATGGTCATCAAGGAAGGATCTATCACTATGGACCCGGTGAAACTGGATGGTATCACTCAATGGCCAATACCCACCACCATAAAAGAAACCAGATCGTTCCTCGGTTTTGCGAACTTTTATCGCAAATTCATTCCCGGATATTCTAACATCGTACGCCCACTGATCGAACTGACTAGGAAAGAACACCACTGGCACTGGAGTCCGGCTTGTCAAAACACCTTCCTCCAGTTAAAATCATTATTTCTCTCTAAACCCGTACTTGCATTCCCTGACATTACTAAACCGTTCACCATAGCCACTGACGCCTCACTAGTAGCATCTGGCGGAGTTCTCATGCAGGAAAATGATCATGGACAACTCCAACTGTGTTCGTATCTCTCCCAATCATTCTCCCCCACAGAACGGAATTACGACATCTACGACTGAGAACTACTCGCCATAATCCGCGCCCTCAAATCTTGAAAACACTATCTAATAGGCAACTCCGCCCCAGTACATATACAAACCGACCATAAAAACTTAATGTATTTCAAAGAAGCCCAAAAACTCAACCGACGACAAGCCAGGTGGCTCCTTGACCTTGCCAATTTCAACTTACAATTGGAACACGTTCCTGGCTCCCAGTTGTCTGCCCCGGACGCATTGTCACGACGCGCCGACCACAGTCCTTCCCCTACCGACAATCATGATGTTACTATGCTCCCATCAACACTGTTTATTAATCTCATCGACACCACCTTGAACTCAACCTTGACCTCCGCCACCGCCACTGACCCGACTGCTCTGGGTATCCTTCAGCAACTCGACTCCACCACTCCCGCCTTCCTTCGCTCCCGACTCTCCACTTTCCAGAATGTAAATGGACTACTCCTCTATAACAACCGCGTCTATGTCCCACCGTCCCTATGTACCATGGTCATCGCTCAAGCTCACGATCACCCATCTGCCGGTCACCCTGGCTTCCTCAAAACATGCGCCCTCCTCACACCCCATTATTGGTGGCCCAGCCTCGCCTCTATGGTCAAATCTTATGTCGGGTTTTGCACGCTTTGCCAAGCCAACAAGACCAACACCCATCTGACTACCCCCCCTCCTATGCCTATCCCCTCGACCTCTTTGCTTCCTTTCCGACAGATCAGCTGCGATCTTATCACTGATCTCCCCATCTCCAACAACTTTGACTCCTTGTTGGTCGTAGTCGACCACGGGCTTACTAAGGGGGTAATACTGTGCCCGATGAAGAAAACCACCATAGCCGCCAACATAGCAGAGCTGTTTTTCGAATCTGTATACAAAAGATTCAGATTATATGATAAACTCATCTCCAACAGAGGACCTCAGTTCGCATCCCAATTCGCCCAAGCATTGGGAAAACTCCTCAAATACGACCTCTCTCTCTCAACTGCTTACCACCCACAGACCGACGGACAAACTGAATGAGTAAATCAAGAAATAGAAACGTATCTACGAATCTATTGCAGTAGCTACCCAATGACATGGACAGAATCAATCACCCAAGCAGAATTCACTCACAATCATAGACCACACTCCGTAACCAATAAATCCCCATTCTTCTTAATGATGGGATATGAACCACACCCTCTACCCGAAGTATTTTTATCTTCTAACTCCCCATCAGCCGACCTACGGATCTCGTCATTAATTCAAATCCGACAAGAAGCACTCGCCGCCCACGACCTCGCACGAGAAGTCATGAAGAAAAGATTCTGAGGGAAATTTATCCCATTCAAGAAGAACGACAGAGTATGGCTTGAAGCTACTAACCTTAAGTGACAGGTTACCAATTCAAAGTTCGCTCAGAAACGAGAAGGTCCCTTCTCCATCATAGAAGTACTATCCCCCGTCACCTACCATCTACAACTTCCGAAAACCTGGAAAATTCATCCGGTATTCCATGCTTCCCTTCTGTCTTGATTCTCAGAAGACACAACCCTTCACCCTGGGACTGCCCGACCACTGCCTGACCTGATAGAAGGCGAAGAAGAATTCGAAATTGAGTGGATATTAAAACACAAGGAAACCGCCACACACCGTTCATTCCTAATCCGATGGAAAGGATACCCGCTGGAGGATGACTCATGGATAGAAGAAACCAATCTCTCCCATGCACAAACCATCCTCACTGACTATAAAAACCATCACCGACTCCCCTTGTAATCGTTCTCTCCTCTAACTTTCACCACCATTTACTGCTTTAAGAAAATCCGTAAAGCCCTTATGGCCATTACCCTCAACAACAACTCCTCGTCCATTTCCTCCGAATCCTCTATTACCACGTCCAATGTCACCACCCCCATCGTCACCCCACAACATGAACTCCCTCGTATAGGGAGTCCAACTGCTACGTCTCCTCTTTTTAATCCTGCATCATCTCCTGTTCATACTTCGAACCTCTCTGTCGTTACGGAGAGCCATCCTGTTAATGCTCTTCTTGATAACAATATTCCATCTTCACCTCTTATTGCTGTAGACTTACCTATGTCCGCCTACAGGATGAGAGACAGGTATCCCAACCCCGATTACGCCCTCCGAGTCAGAGCCTTCACCTTGGACTCGTGGATGTCCATCCCTATCGAAGCCCACCTCGATATGGACTCGCCCCTCCACTCCCTCTATCAAGCGTTCCTTGCTCTCCACCGTCTACATGGAGCAGCCCTCCATCCTCATGCCAACTCTGACGCGATGATCACGTTCTTACAATCCATCATGCGTACTGTCGCCATCCAACTCGAGACCTCCCTGATGGAGCTAGCATATCAACTGGAATTCGGAGAATTCCTTGACCACCTAGACACCTACCTACGTCACCAAGCGAACGTACAACGTCTCACTGAGGACACTCCGTCAGCGTCGACTTCTCCCCTCTTCATGGAGGAATTAACAGTTGTGGAAAGAGCGGAATCCTTTTGATCCGGTGGACATGGTCGTGTACGTCTCCTACCCACATATCCCCGGTTCGCTGAAGCGTGTTTCCATTGCCAATGCCTCGGGCACATTCGAGTCAATTGCCCCTTCTACCAATGTTCTACTTGCCTCTTGTGGCACCCTGGGCACACCCAGGCGCAGTGTAACTTACGACACCCACGAACGCTTACCGTTGACATGGTCACCCCACACTCCCCTCCTCCGTCTCCATCCACTGATTCTTCCAACCCTCCATCCATCACTTACTCCCCCATTCGCCGCACTCAAGGTCATCT